>JAKMXC010000519.1:0-43785 GCA_025328345.1 Colletotrichum sp. SAR11_59 | reverse complement strand
GAGTCCCTGCTGTTCCCGTGATCCTGCAGTACAAATGTCCTGTCCTAGCCGCCCGACGCCCAAGTGGGTCGTTCAGCTGTTATCCTTGTTTACGGGTCGTAACATTATTAGTGAGTGCGCCTTGCGCTAACTGATAGAGAGAGCGTTACTAACGACAGCACAGCTACTATAAAGGCGTCAGCCGACCTAATCGAATAAGAAGATAATAATAGTGACGACTTACTTCTAAAGAAGCTACTGTAGCAGATAGCGAAGTAGTGATAGAGATAGTGTTAGCGGTGTAGGTAATGCGTAAGAGAGAGGATAGGTTAATAGTTTAGTAGTCTGCAGTAATTAAGTAATTAAGTAATCACAAACCATATCGTTGCCGAAGTGAAGTTAAAGATGGTGAAGTTGTGTACATATATAAGTACGGCTGAGGTTAGGAGAGGGATGTGGTTAGAGACTTAGGAGGTCGTTAGGGATCACGTGACTGAAGGCTGTGTGTATTGTCAGGAGGCGTGGAGTTAGGAGGTCTGTCGCTCTAAGCAGGTAAAAATCACAGTGAACGGCCAGAGGCCTGCCGGGACTTTGTATGTTTTGTTATCAGGGGAGGTGCCCTCGATGATCGTGAGGTCGTCGAGAGCGGGAATCCCAGAGCTGTCATAGTAGCTGAAAGAGCCCAATACCTGCTGCTTCTTCATAGGTGTCGTTTGCTCGTAACTTCCCATCTTGATTTGATAGGTACTAGAGGATCTGTTTGTATTGCTGTTGATCTTCGTTGATCTGAAGCAATTGAGTCTTACGGCAGGGGGAGAAAGACATAAAAGCAGAATTTTCACCTGGGCAGAAGGGGCATTGAGCATACGTGATTTTCCATCCGGAAACGTTACTTAGGCGACGTTTCATGCATCCAAACTATCTGGGGTCTGGCTGTCGAGACTGAGCCTAACATGATTCAGTCGGTGTAGAGAAATGCTTCTCATGCTACCCTTCGCATCTGTGCGCGCCTAGAGTTTCCAGCAGCGAGCACCGCCAACATACGACATTGCGTTGCTGCATGCATTCATCCATCTCTGCCGTTAATCCACGTATTAACATGTTGACTGAGTTTTCGGTCGCCCACGTGGAAGCCGCGGAAAGCGCTGCGATTCACATGCATCTGGTGAGATGATGGGATCCTGGCGCACACTGTCATTGCAGGTCTTCACTCGTAAACCCGGTCAACTGCTATCGGGGATGCGGCAGCTCATGCGACAGAGACGGGCCACAAAGGATGGGTGTCATGGCGAGTCCCAAGAAATAAGCACCTTTTCAGACCATCCCCATTTCAACAAAATAAAGGGCGTGGAAAACATTGATGCCCAGCAAATGATGGGATGAACTGTGTGCCATGTCAAAGCGCCAAGGTTTACGGATTGGGGGATAGCTTTCACAATTCTGCCCAAGCTGGAGCTTGTAGCCGAGGATATCAGCTGAAGAACATCAAATGGAAGACTGAAAGTTGAAGTGAAGCTTGGCCCACATCAATTGAGTTCGGTAGCTAGTCTCAACATACGGACTGCTCGTAATGAGCGAAATTCCCCTTTTGGCCTTTCTCCGAGCGTCAACATGCAGTGGATGTACTACGGCGCCTCATGGCATGCGATCGTCTTTAAATATCAAGCTGGCACTTATTTCTGAGTGAGAGTCTACCTTGCTTCTGGACGGGATCTATATTGGTATCCTACCGGAATGATCAGTTCGCGAGCTGACTGCACCACACCTATCGCGTAGATGGGGTTTGCTTCTGAGATTAACTGCCTCGCTACTCGGCTCTTAAAGAAAGCGCCGAGATCATGAGCAACTTCACATCTCTGTGAATATCTGAAGTTGATGATGCTTTTTAGTAATGCCGGATGAGATTTGGTTCCGGCCGAAGGGTGTTCTCAGACCTAGACATGGCTTGTCGTAAGCGTGCTTTGTCACATATGCTCCTGATGTGGGCTTAGACCATAGCAACAGGATGTCTTACTGCCCAAGATTGGCAGCTAGTCTCGAACAAAATGCAACTGCTAGCGAATGGTGGTACCAGCTCCGACTAGCGCCTCGAGTTCATACTCATAGTCAACGTCACACTTGTAGGCGCAGAAAACCGTGTGTGGCTTGTTGGATTTTAGGTCCTTCTAGCGTATCCGACCCGCGCGGCATGACTTCGTAGAGAAAATGCTTGAGATGAGAATATGTTACTGAAGGCATTCTAAAGTGTTGCAAAAGATGCAGGTGTTATAAAAATGATCAGTAACCATCTTTCTACATTCGATTTAAAAATTGTCATCATCAAATTCGGAATCACTTCGCTTCTTCGACCTCAAAGCCAAAAGCACTCAATTGAAATCACGCCTACCTCAAATCTTCAATATGAAAAACCATGTTTCTGTTCTAAGCCTTTTGGCTGCGACTGTGTATTTTACCGACGTCGCTTACGCCTGCGTCGGGGGCAGTCATCTGCATATGAGATCTGTTGGAAGCATCAGCTCTTTGGGAAAGCGCGCAGAGATGGATTATATCGGATGCGTTACTCCAGGTATGAGTTCACTCCCTCAATCTCAGGAAAGAAATGTCATGGAAGTTTTATTTAACTAACGCCTCTCCAGGACCTGTGACTTGTGAGCTGATCGGCACTTGTGCCTACCCAAATGCTTCCGCGGGTCCTTGGGATGCTTCAGCCAATGTGCGACAGATGCAAGTGACCGACGATGCCTACAACTCGCTGGACTTCTCCAGATTCAACCACCGGGAGGACACTATCGTCTACATGCCGGGAGGCCGAGAGTTTAATATGGTGCAGCATGTTCAGGACCTGCAGAATACATACGCAAGCTTCCCCGATGTTGCAGTCACCAACCATCCTTACAAGGTGGCCTTTGGAGAGGGCAACTGGACCATTACCATGACCGATGTCACCGGAACCAATACCGGCCCAATTCAGGCCCCAGATGGATGGCGGGGTCCGACCGGCCGCCACGTCAATTATGAGTTCATGACCGCAGCGTACTGGCAAGAAGGCAGAATCGTCATAGAGCACCTCTGGATGGACCTTGTTACCATGGAACGCCAGATGGGCTTCTTCCCGTCCCCAGTTACCACAGTCGGAACTCAGTCGCTCACTTTCAGCCCTTATGCCATACCCCTCGCGGTCAACCCATCCGCCAACACATCAGAAGCGAACAAGGAGTCTCATCAGAAGTTTGAGACGGCCTTGAACGACGGTCAATTCAATTCTGAGAGCATGATGCTTTCGCCCAATGTCACAATCTTCACTTCGCGCGAGGACACTCCCAGCGGACTGAACGGCGACTAGTTCTTCGCAGTCGTCAACCAGCTGCAGAAGTCGTTTTCGAACGTCCACTTGTCCCCTCAGGTGATTTTCGGATCTGGCGATTGGACTGCGTCAGTAGCTCGCCTCAGCGGCAACCTCACGAATGCTTTGGCCCTTCCGGAGTACATCTCCCCTACTCCAATCGCTGCAAGCAACCATGGCTTTGACTCTTGGTTCTACACAATTGCACGATGGCAGGACGGCAAGATCACCCACTTGAAATTCATGGCCGATGTGCTTGGCATCCTCAGTCAAGTGCAATAGGCACGCACAGACACGCTACGTTGGTATTTCAACACAAGATCCAGGGCCCTCATAGCCTAGCTAAATTACTACACGTACTGTCGCAAAATTTGGTTCTTTGGATTGTGTTTGATTTAGCAAGTCATTGTTCAAATAAACGAGCTCATGTGATGTTGTCGAAGCGGCTAATATATGTCCTTGAAAAAGTGGCGTGGAGGTTGAAGATTGAAGTTGGTCGAAAGATTTATAGCTTCTTGAAAGTGCAATATAATCTACAGCATTTGAAGCAAAATGTGTAAGGCTCCATCTGTGTTGTGTCTTATTACTGTGATTATACAATATTATGGATACTTGAACCGCTCCAAAGCCCTGACATTTATGGTCGAAATGCATGGAAAGTCCTCACGCTTTGAGAAGAAGAGAAAGTCTTGAGCGTAGCGGACGCGATAGCGCTCAAGCTGGCGAGGGATTTGGCCTGGATAGCAGAAGTGGCGTTGATAGCAACGGCAGTTGAAGCCTTGGACGCTACGCCTTCTTGGCAGCAGCAGCAAGAGCAGAACGAACAGCAGTATAAGCCGGCTTGGGCTTGAGGTTGTTGTCGTACAGGCATGCGCCGCCCTGGCCAGGGAACGTGTTTGGCACCCAGCTGTACTTATCCGTCCAGTCCCAGACGGTCCAGCCCACGCAGCGCTCGACATTGAGACAAGCGTTGATCACGGAAACATAGGCTTCGGCCTGAGACTGAAGACCTTCACCGGTGTAGGGCAAGCTGGTGAACTTGACATCCAACTCAGTGTAGGCAACATCAACTCCTAGCGCGGTGAAAGAGTTGGCGGCGGACTCGAGGTCTTCCTGGCTGGGCATGCTGCCAACGAGGAAGTGTCCCTGCAGACCAACACCGTGGATCGGCGCACCGGCGTCCTGGACGTACTTGACCAGCTCGACCGTCTTCTTCTGCTTCGCGTTGGGGTTCTCGATGTTGTAGTCATTGTAGTACAGCTTGGCTGCAGGGTCGCTAGCGTGTGCCGTGTTGAAAGCGAGCGTCAGATAATCGAGGCCGAGAACGGTGTAAAACACCGTGTCACGGTAGTTGCCTGAGTCGTCGATGGCTTCGTTGACTACGTCCCATGAGTAACACTGACCCTTGTAATGGCCAACCAGGTTTTCGATATGCGTCTTGATAACAGACGTCAACGAATCCTTAGTCCACGATCCGCCGGTCAACCAGGAAGGGATCTGAGACCGGTACAGCAGCGTGTGACACCGGAGGATCTGTCCATTTGCTTTCGCGAAGTTGGGCACCACGTCGGCATACGCGTACTGGAACTTGCCCTGCGTGGGCTCGGTGGAGTCCCACTTCTGCCCGTTCCCTGGAGTGATCTGGCCGAAGTTCCCCTCAACCTTGGTGATGGCAGTGTATGCTGAGTCCGCAAGTTCGTTGTTGTCCGTGGCCGTTCCAAAATATTTCTTTCCTGCTGCTACCGCAAGAGAGTGCAGATCGGCTGTGGCGTGGTCCACAAGGGCCAAGGCCGCCAACGTGGCGACGGAGAAGCGCATGATTATGACCGACTCAGGTGTGTTGACCTTTGGGATTCGCTTTTCGAATCAAATGGAAGATCACTGTGGGTAAGAAAGGACTTGGTCCGAATGAGCGTGAGATCGACCCGGGCGACAAAATCCACAACGCGGGAAACGAATTGAGAGATATAGCGAATGAAGTTGCACAGGTGCGACGCTCCAAGAAACTTGGAGAAGCGAAGGCAGCGTTGGGTCAGAGATGGCGTACTGGCTTTGTTTATAAGAAAGTTCAGTGGGTGACAGGATTATGCTCAACAGCCCACTATTCGTGCACTGTCCATGAACCAGAGTCTTTCACAACTCGGCTTCGCCGTATCCCAAGAGGGGAAAGTCCACCTAAAGTTGCATTCATTGGACCATTTGGGGTCCACTGTGCCGGGATACCTACTCGTGTCGAGAAAGGCTCACCCAAACAAATTGAGCGCCAGTTGATTCAGTTGACGGTACTCGCTAACCCTCCATACAATCCTTCCCAATACGACTGACTCGGCAAACAGACGAACCTCATAGCGGCCTGGGCGTTTGTTGTCACACAACAGAACAGGGCTTGAACGTGGGCCAGGAGTTGATGGCTGTGCTCGAAGGTTGGTTAGCGAAGTTTAAAATAAACAAGTCCAGTCGTGACCTCGTATGTTTACAACCCGAGTCCGTGAGCGTGCTTGTTATAGACTCTGCCACGGCGAACATATGTTTAAGTGCAGAGATATTGGGACATTGCCCAACTTTCACTGGCATTAAATTGTGATGGGCCATATGCGGTGTGCAGGTGTTTTGAATTATTTGATTTTACTTATTTGAATTATTTTAGGTAATACGGTTATGACAGGGAAGAACCCTCTTCATGGTTGCCCGCCCACGAGAGCTGAAAGCCTGGGCAATCATGGCTCTGGACCTGAAGGCACTCTCTCAAAGCGGAGCAACAACGTCTCTGTGCATGCGGCGCTCATGCATTCGGCCCCTGGATACTCCGTCTCGTCCGCCACGCTTGTCTTGAAGCTGGTATAGATGGATGTGATCCCCATGCGTAGTACTACAAGTTTGTTAGTGACAGAAGCATAGACAGAGAGGGGGCTTGCGCTCACATTCCATGGCAATGGGTTGCCCAATGCATCCTCGCTGCCCAGAACCAAAAGCATAGAACCACCTGTTCATCGCGGCCAAGTCCTTAGGCTCCTTAGACACCCAGCGGTAGGGGTTCCAAACTTCAGGATCCAGGTAAACGTCTGGGTTACGGTTGAGATGTCTGCCGTAGGTGCCGACCCGCGTGTGGCTTGGCAGTTCATCGATGCGGCCGAACTTGCTTGTGCTGTGCGCAGGACTTACGCGCGGGTCCAGACCGGGTGCCGTGTTCCGCAGACGCAGACTTTCCTTGATGATGCCGTTGAGCAACTCTAGCTGCTCAAGGTCCCGCGACTCGGGCAAATGGCTTTCGCTGAGAGGCTGCTTGAGAGACGAGAGTTCGACATGAAGCGCAGCCTGGATATCCGGGTGCCGGGAAAGTTCCCATAGCATGTAGGTGAATGTAGTACCAAACGTTTCTCCCGATGAGGCTATCGTCTGTTAGCGCTGTGTTTATGGAAAGATCTGAGACAACTGACTGATGTGATCCAAACACTCGCTGGCCAGTTCAAGCCTCTGAGTCGCCGATGGTACAAAATCAGCATTCTTGACACCGCTCTGCTGTGCCATAGCTGTCCTGACGGCATCGTACAAGACGGGCAGGTCACCCGGTGCAGGCTCTGAATCTTGCATACGGGACTGTAGCAGGTCTTCGGCAGCATCAACTCTCCGCAGCGCCCATGTCTCCAGTTCTCGACGAGCATTAACATAGGTCTTAGACAGGATCGGCACACCTAGCCGACGAGCAAATTCCACGAGTCGCGGGTGCTCCTTGAGGAGGTAGCCAAGGAAGCCACCTGGATAGCAGTCATTGTTCAAAGCAAACCATTGGTCGTAGGCGAGACGATCTTTGAGAAAGTTGTGGCCAAGAGACAGTCCGAATGCAAACGCCGACACGTAGTCGAGGGCGAAGGATTGAGCCAAGGGCATTATGGAAGCAGTTCCATCTTTGGATGAGGCGAGATCAGCCAGCAGAGGGTACAGCTTTTGTTGCACAAGAGAAGCGAGGATAGATTGAACATCAGGCGATTTCATCAGAAACTGACGGGAGTGAGCGATCCTGAGACGATGGCGACGTCCCCGATGCTCGTTGCTCCCGAGCGTTGTGAAGGTGTTGGTAATGCTGAGGTGATGAATGTTAGTCGGACCTAGCAGCAAACGAGAAGGTCTAACTAACCCATGAGTTCCGAAATATGTATAAGAGTGGTGCTTGTCAAAGCTGGACGATCCCACGCCCCAGCCATTGCGGACGGCTTCGATGTCGTTGACGGCAACCTCACGAGGACCAAGGCGCACATAGGGGCCCTTTGAGAGGAAGGCCTCCGATACGCATTCGTACTCTTGTCCGCGTAGTCGTTTCCAGTGAATCCAGAGCGATGTGATATGACATAACGGGTGAGCTGCTGGGATGGACGCCAGAGGAGACCAAAATAGCGGATAGACGATGAAGTGCCAGATCAACACTGGGACCAGGATGAAAATAAGTGCCGCTGCTACAAGGGAATGCATCTTCGTTTCGATGTCCACGAAAGATGCAGAAATGACCAGTCGAGGGTTTCTCGCGGCTCTGTACGACTTGAAAAGGTCCAGCGAGACAAAGGGACCGAAAGCCACTCCATCGCTGCGCGCCAAGGGCGTTGAACACTCGGTGAGACAAATGCCATGCAGTACGCAATGGGCAATCGGGTAGAGCTGGCTGATGTCTTACGATCGAGGTGGCGGCCAGAACACCCCAGACTGCTATTTTGGGTAATTCGCTGGCCAGCCAAAGTTGTTGCTTTATGCTGCCGCCTTTGTTGGATCGCCGGAAGTCGACTGGCAGCTTCCCGCCGCCACGAATGAGATTAGCGCCAAGAAGCATAAAAGAAGCGTTAACGAGTGTCTCTTCCAGGTTGTCGGGAATGTCTCTGCGGCTGTCGGCATCGGACCATACTGTCGGGTAGACGGCCACTTTTCAGCTGTCTCTTCTGGTTCAAGGTTTACTTTCAGCGGTGATGAGGCCATTGAGCACAAGGAGCCTTTGCCAATGACTGCATACGAAACTTGCACTAGCAATGTTTATTACCAGGACCTATGCCTGATGCGTCAATCATACATACGTTTCATAAATACGCCCCCGCCGATTACCCGACGCCTGCCTCAAGACCGCGACCATGATCCTTCCGAACCGTCGGTTAACTGCCCGTCTGCGGGCGCCCCCAACATGCCCCAAAGATCTTCAAGCCTGACGCCTCCAAAGATGTCAGTGTTACTGATCTCGGTGAACATGCCCGTCAAATCTGGTAGTTCCAGATCCATTATGTCCATCTCCGCGGCCATGTTCCCGGCGCTGGATGTCTCCGTCGGAGTCTGGTCCTCCCCTCTCCATGTCATGTTATCAGATGCGATGGAACCCCGCTGGTTGTGATGAGAGTAGCTGCCTTGACCTTGGCCATGTTGCGAGAACACAATCTCGGACATGTTTGACTGCAAGACGGAGCAAGCTTGAATGAAGCGGGGGTTCTGCGTGACCTTGGTGTACTGCTCTTCTGCGTACTGCGCTGCGATGCCCAAAAGCTCGAGATCTGACCGTGCGAGGCGCGAACCGGGCTGCTTTAGTATATCAAGCGCCAGAGCAACAGCAGAGATGAGAGGTTGCGTGATGGTGAAGATTACCGACTCGGAACGATTGATGTGCGGTTCTCCGAGCATGCCTCCTCTGGTGCGCGGCGTAGGCGTTGAGTCGTCGGCGATTTCGCCGACTAGTCTCACAATAGCCCTTGCAGAGCCGATGCAGATCTCTGCGCCACGTCTAAGGCGGCTGAGTTCAACGGCTGAGATGCTGGTTGAGTCTGCTTGGGAGTTGATGTGGGTTCGGTACATGGCTTCCGGGAACACGAGTGCGGCTCGATGGAGAGATATCAGGGCGTGGTGATAGTGGATTGCAAGAAATATTGCAAGGTGTTTATGACCCGTCTCGCAGAGTATTACGTTTCCGCTGTTTGGTCCGGGAGGACGAATCTCAGGGGGCAATGACTGAGCCCACTCAGTGAGGGCCGAGTCGAGGCGGACTGTGTCGCCAAGGAGGACGCGGGGAGTTTGTGCTTGGCCAGACCGGCGATAAATATGGCCACTGATGCTGCTGATTATGCGTGTCAATGAGGCCCACGGCTGAAAGTAGTCGATGACCTGGCGATCGGCTTGCCCTTCTGGAGAGGACCCGATGGAAACAGCTATACCGGCAGCAGGAACAGGCACTGGCTCGGGTAACGCCTGGTCGCAGTCTGAGTCGTGGATGGCGCTCGGGCGACCCGTCTCCAGCTGCATCAGCTTCTCGAGAGTGTAGCAAGTCCACCAGAGCTGACTGTGAAGCTTTCTGCAGCCTTGATAACCTGGAAATGGGGCCGAGTTGACCGTTGCCGGGGGAGGACTCTTCATGTGTCTTGTTGAGGCGTGTCTGTGAAGACCGATGGAATGGGCTATTCTGATGGCTTGGCCAAGAGTCTGCCATCCCTGTCCTTCTTTGCTTCGGCCACGAAGGGCAAGAGTGAGAAGGACTAGAGCCTGAACCGAAGCCAGATAAGGCGTTGAGATGACATGGGCCAGAAGGCTGTACGCCGCGGTCAGGAAATGCGTCCCGATCTCTGTCACCGTACCTGTCTCCTCATCTGCACTGATGCAGATGATAGAGTAGATGCAGACAAGAGTCGGTACTTGTGACAGATCGATAGCGTTCTGGATTCCGCCAGAGGGATCGGCATCCTGAAGGGAGACCAACTGGCCCATGTCCGAGCGGAAGGTTGGCTCATCAAAGACAGGAAAGAGAGGATATATCCGCTTCATGTACACGTCCAGGTACGCATCCAGGGCTGACAAAGGTGGCAGCGATGGCAGCTGCAGTGTCAGGGGAACTTGGAATTCCTCCACGTGGTGCATGCCGAACCGGAAGTAAGGCGACAGGGTCCGAAGGCCGCGTTTGCGGAAGAAAAGGTCGGCGAACATGGTAAGCGACTGCACACTGCTGCCACCCATGAACTTGAGCCGATGCGGACTTTCGTCCGTGTTCAGGGCCATGTCAGGGTTGAGATCCGAGTGGTCGTGGGGTGCATGGCCGCTGTCATTATCGCGGACGTTGGCTCGGTACGCCTGCGCGACCCATGACAGCCGGCGCGAGGCGGCATCTTCGCCCTCAGAGCCATCCTCATAGGACGGTGATAGATACTGGCGTGGTCTTGGAGATACCGTCCGGAGATGACGATCACGGGGCGGCTCAGACCCTTCTGGTATGCTGCTTTCACTCCGAGTAGCGTTACTTTTGGATGCCCATCTCCGGACTGCGTTCTCTTTGGGATTGCGGGGATTGGTAGTCTGGCAGTCATCCCCTCGGAGGATGCAGTTATGGCACTTGGGTGTCTGGGCGTCGCACCGCACTTTGCGCTTTCGACATTGATTGCATGCCAGGGAGAGGCGTATGCGCTTCGGATGTGACTGGTTATCGTTCGATGTGATCGGCGGCTGTTCGCTTGAGCTTGACATCGAGTCCGCCATTGCAGCAGAGGAAGGGCTGTTCATGGCCGGTGCTCGACTCCGAGGCGGAACGGGAGAGACTTTGGAGACTCCTCGGCCGGGCTCGGATGTGTCTCAATGGCAGGCTGGGTATATAACGGAAAAATTTGGAGACACGGAGAAAGGGTCCCTGGGGGTATGCATCTGCCAGGAAAACTCAACAAGCTGAACCGAATAGTTTATCTTGCATTTTCCCCAGGTTATTTGACCAGTCTGTGGGGAAGGGGGAGAAACCCCCCAAATGACCCATGTTCGCTGCGACCCCGCCCTGCGCAATCCGGGGGCGGGCGTCCGCGGCAATGTGCCTCGGGTAGTGGCCACTGGAGGCGTCGTAATTATTAATGGCTGATCACTGATCAAAGCCGGTTTGATTCCTTGCTGCAGCCGTGGATCTGTTTCGTTGTATGCTCGGTGGAAACTGGCGACGTGTTGAAGAGTCCATGTTTTGATGCATTCAGGGATGTGCAGCGTTCATCTAATCAGTTGGCTACACGTGAGCTGGTCATTTGCAGCAGTGACATCGCAAACATTTGCAGGGTTCCCCAAGCTGTGTCCAGTTCTTCGTGTATCCGTAAGAGCACCTTCGTTTAACGCCTTTCCCCCGATGAAGATGCAGAGAACGCATTGCGCAACATTTATTGAATTGTGTTCATGATATTTTTGACTATGTCCAATCTACTAATGATCACGTACCTTGTTTGGCCTACGAGCATTTCAGTCCTACATTTGCGTCTGTTTTTAAAGACAACGTATCAGTGTCAAAGAATCAAATTGTTCGGAGCTGATGTAGCATTTCTTGGACTCATGACTTCTGACGAATGCTCAATTGCTACTCATACATCTTGGATCTAATACGCCTTGACTGCCGCCAATTGCAGCAACCTATCCGTGATCACCGGTTTCTCTAATGGCTCTTCGCGCTCCTGTGGATCAATCACACCATCCCTCTTGGCCTTGCCTTGGGGATGAATGTTTGTGTGAGGCCAGTGAGTGGTTCCTCCCCACGATCGGAAGATGTCGGCCTTCTCCTTGATGCTCTGAGGGTCGGCAAACTTGGCAGGAGTGAAGCAGACGTATTGTGCATGGCGAATCTGTGTGCCTTCAGGGTGCTTGGCGTGGTGCATGGAGCTGGCAAGTATCTATTAGCCAACTTCCCATAGTAATGAATCGAAATACGTACCGAGAGTCCCACAACACGAGGTCACCAGGCTCCAGGTTCGGCTTGATTAGCTTGCAGCCGCGGTCCTCAAACCACTTGACGTCTTCCTCCTTGAAGATGAAGAGATCGCTGTAGTTCTCTTCCGGGGGAGGAGCATCTTCGTGAGCAGCCATCACACGAGTCTCTTGGAAGAATTGATCGTATAGCTTGGCTGATCCTTTCATTAGAATAAGACCACCATCCTTATCGCCATTCGGGGCGAAGTTCAGCAGGCCCTGAACGCACTGGAGACCCTTTCGCTTGGGATCTTGATCTAATCAGTGAAGTCAGAGACTGAATGCCCTTGTATGCGAAGCTACAAACGTACCACAGTGAGGCCACGGGGACCACTTGAGGTCCTTCTGCCGTGGGAGAGTAACGTTGAACATGTCGAAGCTCACGAGGAGCTCCTCAGTTTCCCAAATGTGGATAAACGGGTTGATGACCCCAAGCTCCCTATAGACGTGTAAGCCATATCTGATAAGTCACCCGGCCTCGACCAACTCCATGCCGTTCTCCAAAAGAGATCACTTACAGTCTGGCTTCCCAAGCGAATCGCTCATGTGGGGCGCAGTAAGACCCGTACATACCTCCCTTGAAGGAGACGGGGAGGTGGTCCGATGTCCAGGTGTCCTCATTGTCGGGGTCGAACCCGCGGTTGAAGGACTTGAGCCAGTCGATCTGCTTCTGCTTGTAGTACTCAGCTCGCTCAGGAGTAATAGCGTTCTTAAGGATGGCGTAGCCATGTTCGAAGAAGTGGTTGCGCCAGTCGCCGTAGTTAGCCTTTGGCTCGAGGAGGGGCTTGGACATTTTGGTTGATATGTGAGATTAAGAAAATGCGCTTCTGAGCTCTGACTGATGTTTGCTAATATGATAAAGATCAATGTTGTGAAATTGAAGCTGAAATCTAAGAATCCCGTCTTTCATTATATGCAACTCCAGTCAAAGCTATAACATGTTGCACTGCCTGCGATCTGAAGCTCTCAGAAGTGCCCCTGTCCGTGATCCCCGCGTTTTCCAGCTTACCCTGGCCAGACCTCGTCTCGACCTCCTCCCCCAGCCCCATCCGGCTCGGTCTACTGACCTCGCCTCGGTCTCGTGTTCTATCCGTGGGCATGAGAAGTGGACTCGGTTCGGTTCGGTTCGGAGTGCTGCAAGGACCCCTTTTCGACACGGGAGTGGGGCCGGCGGCCGCTTCTAAACCGAACGGATCTGGACCGGATCTCACCCCGCGGTCTAACCCCACGAAATCTGGCTTGGCTGGACATGTTTCCGACACCATCCCCGCAACGGGCAGCAATAGACCGAGGTCCCTGACCCGCGAAGCAGTGAACTACGCGTCGTGCTGAGCAATTGGTGTCGTTGATAGGATGAAGAAGATATTCTGGCGCGTTCAATAAAGAGCGCCACATTGGCAACACCCTGGGCTAGAGATCCAGCTCCAGGAGATTGTACAATCCCATCCAAGACCCCAGTAAATCAAACATTCTCCAATCATGCCTCTCCCAATTCAGATCGCGCACAAGCCCATTGGCAAGCCGGAAATCGGAGTCAACAATTATCAAGGCTTCACCCCAGGACGCACCGAAGTCCTTCCCAAGGGCTGGAACGGATACAACGCCAAGCCTCTCGAAAGCGACATTCGAATCGACCACGACGTCGAGATCAAGGTCCGAGATGGGTGCAGGCTCTACATCGACGTGTACCGCCCAGCGGACGCGACGGAGAAGATCCCGGCCATCGTCGGCTGGTCTCCCTACGGCAAGAAGTACAGCGCTTTGACGATGTTGCCCATGACGCCGTGGTCTTGCTGCGTCAGGAATAGCGATCTAAGTGGCCTCGAGAAATTTGAGGGCCTGGATCCTCAGAGGTGGTGCCCCAAGGGCTACGCCATCATCAGCGTCGACAGCAGAGGCGCCGGCAACAGCGACGGCCAGGTCCCCATCATGGGTCTTCAGGATGCCGAGGACGCATACGATGTCATTGAGGCCATCGCCAAGATGGATTGGTGCAACGGCAGCGTCGGTATGGCTGGCAACTCTGCGCTTGCCATCGCGCAATGGCACGTTGCCTCCCTGAATCCTCCGTCGCTGAAGGCCATCGCACCTTGGGAGGCGAGCGGTGATCTGTTCCGCGAGCAGTTTGTCAGGGGCGGCATTTTCTCCATGAGCAACTTCGACCTCATCACAAGCTTGATCATCAAGGGAACTTCAGGTGTTGAGGACTTTGCCGAGATGTACCGTCGCAGCCCTTTATCCAACATTTGGTGGGAAGACAAGCGCGCGAACATGAAGGCCATCAATATTCCAGCATACATCTCGGGATCCGACTTCAGCTCCATCCACACCATGGGGAGCATCAGAGGATTCATGGAGCTGGGCTGTGAAAAGAAGTGGATTCGCTGGAGCGCTTGGCAGGAGTGGTTTGATCTCTACAGCGTTCCCGAGGCGAACGAAGACCTTGCAGCAAGTCTCTGAGAGCCCGGGCCCCTTTTTCGCGGTTAACTGATATTTCGCAAAGAAATTCTTTGATAGGTACCTGAAAGGCATCGAAAACGACTGGGAGAAGACACCTAAGGTTCGCTGGACATCCCTAAAGTTCGGCGACCGAGAACCCGAAAGCGATATCCTCTTCGAAGACTTCCCTCCTCCGAATACCGACTACAAGACCTTCTACCTCGAGAACGGGGCCTTGTCTGAGTCAGTCCCAGCAAGTGCATCAAAGGCGTCGTACAACTCCGAGGACGGAAACTCCCTGGCCAAGTTCACATACACCTTCGACAAGCCCTCGCGCCTGATCGGCATTCCCAAAGCAGTTCTCTACGTGTCTTGCTCTTCTCACGACGACATGAATGTCTTTGTCAACATCCGCAAGCTCGATAAGGACGGCAACCCAATGATGCATCTGTGCTTCCCATTCTGGGCGGCGCCTGTCAAGTCGATTCACGACATCGCCCCCAAGGAGCGAAGCAGTACGAACCTGCACCTCGGATCGGTTGGCCAGCTGAGAGCATCGCACCGCAAGATCGACCCGTCGCGTTCAATGCATCCCCAGTTCCCCTTCCATCCGCATGACGAGGAGCAGAAGATTCCACCTGGCGAGATTGTAGAGCTGGAGATTGGCATCTGGGCTATGGGTGTGGACTACGAGGCCGGCGAGTCTGTACAAGTTCAGATTGGCGGGCAATTTCCCTCTATTGCGGAGTACAAGGCCTTCTCGACCGAGAGGCCCGAGCATGAAAGGAATAAGGGCGAGCATTTGATCCACTGCGGCCCGGAACATCAGAGTCGGATTATCTTGCCGTTCATTCAATGATAGCACTCATATGTAGAAATCACTTATAATTGGATATCCTGAAGAAATTGGTCGTCATAGCTTTGTGCAGTCATACTTCGTATGCGGAAGTTGTGAATGTGAATGATACGACTGCTTCGCCGGGAGACAACGTGACCCATTTCTTGGAATGTCTAGACAGTCAATACGGCGTCGAAGTCCACAAAATTATCACTCAACACTAGCGCAGCGGAACAATTCTAAGACAGACTGGCTCCAATGCGTTGTGCTTCGCTCAATAGTAACAACAATGTTCAGGATATTTGCTCGCAATTAGGGATCGAGGGTATCATTGATAACATCGAGGCTTGGCACAGGCGAAATATCGTGATACGTCCACGGATCGTAATTCAATCAGCAAACGGTCAATTCAATAATGCTCAATATTTCAATATCTGCCTTGACTCTCCATTCGAGATTCGGCCTTCCATGGCCAACTTTGTCTTTGACCTTGTCTGACCATATCGTAGTACCACTTCTCAAGCTTCAGCAAATTCAAGTCGCAGTCGGTATCTTAGCCTTCAAGCCATGAGGTCATGCTAGTGGTTGTAGGACGGAGTAGCGCTCGTCTCCGCAACAGCCCACTTCGCAACCATGGCTCTGATCTGAGTACCCCAAATAAAGACAAAGATTCCGACAGCCCCAAGGGCAGCAGTCAGCCCACCGTAAACTCCAAAAGCTCCATCGTATCCAATGGAGTTGACAAACGGCGTGACTCCGTAACTACTGCCGAAGGAAATGACACCGCGCATGGCGCAGATGATGACAAGCACAGGGCCGGAGCGGGTCGGGTAGGCGTCGAGGGCATAGGTGATTCCAACCTGGTTCGCCCCCACGAAGCCAAAGTAGTAGGCGTTGATGGAGAAGACGATGGCGAACCAATGGAACCTCTCCGGGTGCGCCGCTGCCTGGCCGTAGAGGATGGAGGCGAGCGTGCCCACGATAACGGGGATGATGAGAGGAATGAGACGGTACTCGGGCTTGTGGATACCGCCATTGCGACGAGCGAAGTATTGAATGATCCAATCTGAGCCGCGCCCGAGAAGCGGCAAAGCCAGGAAGGCGACGACGATCTGGCCGGTCAAGGCGAAGCTGACGACGGAAGAGCTCCAACTGTAGGGGGCTGCCTGCAAGATAGCTCCATACGTGGTGCCAAGTGCAATGTTGACGCCGCTGTCGAGAAGGAAACGTTAGTGACAGTATACTGAAACTTTGTGGGTAGGTTGGCAAATGCCCGGGCTGCATCTTACATCGTAAGGCCGTTCAGAAGTAGGGCCCACATCATATCAGGGAAGAAGGTGACAATAGCCATGCCGGTGCAGCATTGCCAGCCTTCCTTCCAGTCGGGCTTCTGGTTAAGAATGCGGATGTCGGAGGCCAAAGTGCGAGGCTTGAAGTTGACAAAGTCGAGTTCGCGAGGCTCAGTGGTCTTCTTGCGGGTGAGCATCTCGGTGTAGACACCAGTGGTATCGTCGAGACCCGGGGCATGAGCAGTGACGAAGCGAGATACCGAGGCTTCCTGGCCCTGATAGGCCGCGAGGGGTCTGTCATACTTGGTCTCGGGCACCATGAAGATGGCGAAGAGGAAGGTTAAAGCAGCGATGCCGGCCCCGAGAAAGTACCACCCGGAAGAGCCAATACCGGCGGCGATATAAGATGTTAGGAGAGTGTAGACTCCGCTGAGGGTAGACTGCCAGAGGGTGAAACACATCAGGCAGCGGGCTCGCTCATGAAGGAAGTGAACTTCTTGAACCATCAAGGGGCAAAGAGCTTCACTCTGCCCAGCCGCTAGGCCGAGGATCATGCGAGCAGCGAGATGGGAGTTGTAGGTCTTGGCTGTGCCGCAGAGGATGGATCCCAGAACAGCCAGGGCGCAGGAGCCAAGGAAGACAGGTCGACGGCCAACGGCTAGGGCCAGAGGCATACCAATGAGGTTACCTAGTCCCATGAAGAGCGATGGGTATGTCATGAGGTGTGAGATGTCTTCATAGCTGCCATGTCCTTCAGCTGCGTATTGTGGGATGAATTCGCCGAGGAGTGCACCGAGTCCGGAAACTTGTACCAAGCCAACGGCGGCAAAGGTAGCGCAGGTCATCGTAATAATCTGTTGTGTAACGTGGTCAGTATTTCATCATATTACTTTCGGTCAGGTTTCAAGGACTTACCCATTTTCTCAGCTTGCTCAAGTTCAGAGGGTCTAAGAGGTTGTCAAGTCAGTTTTCGTGCTACCCAATCCAGCCTTGAACTCGGAACTCAAGAAAACTAGCTTGAGATGACTTACCTCGAGGGTCAGAACTCGGAGTCGGGATGAGATATTTGACGTCTCCATCAGCCAACTGGACGTTAGGCTTGTAGGTTCCATCATCAATCGGGGGCTTTTGGGCGAAGTCGGCGGATTCGACTCTCTCTTCGGTGATCTTGCTGTCTGTTTCGCCCATCTTGAAGAGCTTTGAGCTTTTGATAATGGGGTTTTAAATGAAACGAGGAACTTGGGTGTCCGTATGGATGACCGTGTTCTGTCCTCTGTCCTTCAAATTAGGACTGTGAAATGAGGATGTCGATCAGAACTGCCTCTTCAGAGACAATCCGGGGAAGATGGGTCTATATCTGTGATTGATGTTCCCTGACAAATGTCGACGTTGCCATTTGCCGAACTCGACATGCCTCAACGACGCTCGTCTCTACGTGTCTGATTCCTTGGCTGTATCCCTCCCCCCTTACCCCAGCCTTCACCAAGATTCGGCGTGGGGTACGGACTGGGGAAGCTGGGGTGCAGATGATTGTGAGAGAGGGGCCCCGGGCTTGGGTCAGTCGCTAGTGTCGCTCGGCGCCCCGTACCCATTCAGCTGGTTTGCGGGGAAGGCTAGCCAAACAAGGGGAGGCCCAGCAGAATGCCCCTCACGGCACCCCGGAGTTGGAGTCCTCGGTTTGATTGCTGTGCCACACTGGACACGACGCTTCGGTTCGGAAAGCAACGTCTTTGTTATTGTTTTATCAGTGCCTTCGCCCTTGGCCAAGAACGGATCATCGCGGATATGTTTTCCCCTGCCATGTGGCGACTATTGGATGGAGTCGTGATGGCATCTTTCATGATTGGGCTCATCTCGGATGGCGAACGCAGTTCGGTACGGTTTGGGCTAATGTTGTTCTCAGCTACCACATCCGCGGACTCGGGAATTCTTCACGGATGGCGATGCCATGAAGAAAGTGCTAGGATCTTCGGATCTTGACGCGAATCCTCGGAGCAAGTCTCGGAATACCATGAGTGATAATGCATGCGCCAATGCATCGTTGAAGAGTACTGCATGTGCGTCTGTTGAAGGCAAGTGCCCATGTGGGCAATGCATATTCCAACGAGGCATTTTGCAGGCCTGGCCCTGCTCGAAGTTCGGTGTTTATCACGATTTTTACTGGTGTGACAATGGTTTGAAAGATAGCAATCTTGTTTTTGTACACTATGCTAGCGAATGACAATGTCTTTTGAATACATGAAAATGAAGCGAGAAGAGCTTGTGTTTTTAGCTCATGCGCTTGTTTGGATATAGGGAATCCCGGTCAACTTGAAAGCTCTCTCACTCAACACCGCGTCGTTCAGTGGCCTGTCCCTCACAATGTGATCGGGCTTTCCGTTGCGAACTGCAGCATTCGAGCCGGTGTGTCTGGCGTTGGGCCAGTGGGTAGTTCCTAGGCGGGCTATGCAGGCAAGGGGTCAGTGAAATGCCTCATGACAAGCAGAATCATACTATCTTACCTTCGTATGCGGCCTTCTTCCTCAAAAGGTCCTCTTGAGTAGCATCGGTCACGGGCATGAAGCAGGTGTAGACAGCCATGCGGTCAATTTCGCCCTTGACAGGGACGTTGTAGTGTGCAGTTCGCGAGTCCCAGACGATCAAGTCACCTGGGTCGGCGCAGACCTTGATCCACTCGCCGCCATGGTCCTTGAGCCACTGCATGCCGCGGTTGGTGAAGCCGTACCACTCCTTCGTCCAGGCGGGAATGCGAGGCTCGTCCTTGAGCTCTTCGTGGAACTGGGCGCTGAGGTTGTGAGAGCCCTTGCAGACAATCAGGCCGCCGTCATTGGGACCGCAAGGGTGGAGGTTGACGAGGCCTTGAAGGCAACGGAAACCAGGCTTCTCGGGGTCCTGACATGGTGTTAGTAGCGACACTTGTCTTGAATCTGTCCCGCACATACTTGATCCTGGTGAGGCCAAGGCTTGTTCTCCGGCAAGTTGGCGCGGTTGGCGAAGCCATAGTTGATGACGTCGAAAGATACAATCAAGTCTTTGGTGTTGTAGACCTGCTCGAAGGGTCCGACTACCCCAGGCTCGCTACGGATGCTCCAGACGAAGTCTTCGTGGCAGGCGCCGTAGGCCATCAGCATGCCCTTCTCGTTGATGACGGGAAGCTTGTCGGGGTGAACGGTAGACGGGTCGTTGCGGTCGTATCCAAGACCACTGCCAACTTGGTCAGCTTTCGAGCTTTTCCCAGAGGGCGATATTTACTTACAACGACTCAAGGACTGAGTACATCTTGTCGGCGTAGCCATTGGCACGCTCTCTCGGGATGGCACCTTTGATCAAGGCATAGCCATCGCGAAGAAGATCATCTCTCCAGTCACCAAAAGTCGGGTCTGAGCCATCCATCTTCATGCGACCATCGTCGACGGCCGTGATGGGAGCGCTGGGCTGCTCAGTGATGGTGGTCGTAGTGGCCATGTCGGATGTAATTGATGAGAGTGTGCCTATGCAAGTGCGTCTTGGACTGCTGCAGAGCTGTTGCAAAAAGTCTGACTCGGGTTAGACGATCGCGGCTCTTATTGATATCTTGGATCAAGGCATGATATTCGCCACAAAATTTCCTCCTGAATAAGGGCTTTCCGTGAATCCGGGGGTTCCTCCAAGTGTCCGAGGTCGACGACGGTCGCCCGTGGTGACTTACACTTGGGCCCCTCCAAATCCTCGGTTCGGTTTGTTCGGTTCGGATTTCACTGCAAAATAAGTACCCCTGAACTGTCTCCACAATGCCATGGCACGCGTGCCGATTCCGGTGGGTCGTCGGCAAGTGGACGGCCATTGACTGAGGGATGATTACCATGAGCGAGAATGCGGTAGGCATATGACTTTCCTCGGAGCAGTTTGCATTTCCGATTGTCTCAAATCCATCCTGTTTCGTCGAATCTTGGTCAGGATTCGTATTTGATCTTGCTAGGGTGCTCTGGGCGTTGTTACTCGGCATACCTTCAGTGACTTGTTACAGCATATCGCCATGGCCGCCAATACTAGTACTTTTAACATTGTCATCGTCGGTGGCGGGATTGCAGGCCTCTCTTCGGTGTGTTGAGCCCTTGCCAAGTCATTGACACATCATTGCTAATATTTGCAGGCCATCGCGTTGCGTGGGCCGAACCGGCACATCACTGTCTTGGAGCAAAGTCATCTGAACAAGGAAATCGGTGCAACAATATCGTAAGTCGCCATGAGAAAAGCTGCTATGAGCCCTCTAGCCCCGTCTGATGTTAAAGGCAAAGTGACTGATTGGATGTTACAGCCTACAGCCAAATGCCTCGAAGTGCGTTTGTATAAGCCATAGTTGCTAAACGCGGCAGCTCCTTTCATTTCGCCAAACATTGATATGCAGGATCGTTGAGAAGGAATGGGGTCTCGAAGGCTCACTTGCCAAGAAGGGCTCTATGGCCGACAAAGCGGTGCGCGTTGATAGACCATGAGACATGCAAGTACATGGCACTGATGTCTTCACCAGTTCCGCATTTATGACACCGACGGTAAACTACATGCTGAGATCCCATTTCATCTCAAGAAGAACTATGGAGCCGTAAGTAGACTCTTCATGGAATAGAAGTATTTCTGTCAATGATAGCTGACCGGTCGCGTAGGAACGCATGGTGTACCACAGGTAGGCGAAGAGCGGTATGCAGTCAAGATGCAGAAGCTGACTGCCAAGGGTTGATCTGCATGATGCACTCAAAGAGGCTGCAACAAGAGAAACACCAGATGACGGCCCAGTTATTGTCCGTACAGGGTGCGTGGTCTCGAGTTGTGACCCAGACGCTGGCGTTGTGAAGCTTGAGTCCGGCGAGGAGATCGTGGGAGACCTGGTCGTAGGTGCCGACGGCATGTACGTATCACCTCCAAGTTACCTCCCTTTCTCATATTCGGTTTTGACTTACTTTATATGGCAGTAAGAGTGTCCTGAGACAGGCTGTCATCGGAAAGGAGGCCCCCGCGATACCTACCGGATTGTCGGGTGAGCCCACATACAGTATTTCTCGCATCTTGCAGCAGCTAATCTTAAGTAGCGTACCGACTCATTATTGACAGCTCGGAACTCGAGCAAGACAAAGACTTCACATCCGTGATCGACCCCAAAGAGTCAATCACCACGATGATAATGGGCCATGACCGAAGAATCATCATGGGCCCTGCTAGAAATGGTTCGATTTATAGCATTGTCGCAATGGTCCCAGATGGTATGTGAGCTGTCTCATTTGGTGCGAAGCCGTTGCTGATAGTTACCAGATCAAATGCAAGAAAATGCAGAAGGCAAGTCCTGGACGACCAAGGGAGATCCCGAAAAGCTCAGGGAAACTTTCAAAGTATTCCCTCCTTGGGCAAGGGCTGTCTTCAAGAACTGCACCGAAGTTGGCCTGTGGCAGTTGCGTGATCTTGTAAGTCGAAGCCAACTTCGGGAGGGTTTTCACTGACAGCAATCTTGTAGGATCCTCTGAAGACATGGCATAGAGGACGCACCATCATCATTGGCGATGCAAGCCACCCAATGCTTCCGACCCAGGGTCAAGGAGCTAGCCAGAGTGTCGAAGACGCAGAAGCGCTTGGAGCTATCTTCTCCGATGTCAAGACCAAGCCAACGAAGGATGAGGTTGCTCGTTTGCTCAAGGCAAGAATAACATCTCCGCAGCATGTCATGTATCCTAACAATTAGAGCAGACCGTTTTCGAGTGCCGATACGATCGCGCAACGCTCATTCAAGACTACAGCAGACAGTCAGGCAAGCCAGCAACCGACAAGTCCACCAACAAAATCACAATGTGAGTAAAGCGATTGGAGGTGAAAGAGAATGATCTGACACGGACAGGAACCCCGGAGAGTTCATGGATTATAACTGCAATTACGGCGGGGCACGAGCGTGGATGGAAAAGCAGGCCAAGCTGAAGGAGTTGGCTGCGATTCCGGACCACAAGCACGAGGGCGCAGCCGCCCTTGCGACAAACATGACGGCTCTCAGTCTCGGAAGCGAATGAAGTGCCGGCAAATTGAAGTAATGAGAGTTGCGGTAGAAGCTAGACTTTGAAATCCAAGTCTACTGCATTGCGGTGGACGAATTGGACATAATCTTGCGAACTATTGGTTGAGCATCAAATTCGCCACCCAAACAGCATGTTGACCGTACGCAAGTGGAGGACTTTTGTCGTTAACAGTTGATTGGTTCTGTCGTCTGACAACAGAGATAGCTCGTCTTCAAAAAAGCTCAATTCGGGTCTTGTATGCCACTGCTGATGTGCATATGTGAGTCATATGATGGCTCATCATGATGCTCTCAGACAATTGTGACTTGCTTTCACCCAATGTCGATTGATCTGCTGCTTTTTTGCGAATGGACAGCATCGCATCGAAATTGACTTGGGTTTGGCCTCAGTGGGGATTGGCTCAGATGAAAAGAACATTTACAGGGAACATGAATTGGGTTGCAGCTGAAGGTGATGGCTGTGCATCGTCGTCCCCGAGAACACCGCGGCAAACCGC
This sequence comes from Colletotrichum sp. SAR11_59, assembly GCA_025328345.1. Lineage (NCBI taxonomy): Eukaryota > Fungi > Ascomycota > Sordariomycetes > Glomerellales > Glomerellaceae > Colletotrichum > Colletotrichum sp. SAR11_59. The sequence continues at coordinate 20,648 of JAKMXC010000519.1, read as the reverse complement.
TGAAAATGGTCCAATTAGGACCTGTTGAAGATAGCCTAATAGAGACAAACTACTACAGCTATGCCGCAGCCCGCGCGTTCCGACTCAATTTCACGCGTCAGCGCAGTCTAAACAGTCTAGCTAGAGACGGCCCGGGCCCGGTATGAGTCAGATTTCAGTGTATGAGCACTGTCCACACGAAAATGTCACAGCCCGCAAGACGAACTTGCCCACTGCGGGACATCGTAAATGTAAGTAGTGGGGATGACAGAATCAGCGCTAAAGGGTACGGTACACAGCTAAAGAGACTGTTGTTGGTTTGCGATGCACACCGGCAGTTGATCTTACGTCACACGCGACAGTTCGAACCAACTCAGATTTATATATTTATTAAGTTTCTTCCGCCTTGATCTTGAGGCTGTTGTTCACCAAAGCATCATCGTCTTCAGCCAAGCGTCACCGCTCTCATCCAGCATGGTCACTCGCTTTGGGGCTTGTCGAGCCCTTCACTACGGCTGTGCACTGGGCGTCGCTCTAGTCCCAGCTGTTTCAACACTTGCACAAGTCCGTCGAGTAACAGACAACAGAGTACGACCATTACCACAAAATCAATCAAAACCCTGCTTATTTCTTTTACTTGTCACTTTTTCTACACTTTTTTCAGAATTCGTTATCACCGCTAATCAACCAAACGCGTTGGAAACTGAACAATCTCACTTGGTTCATCTCTTTGTGTCTATTTTCGCTTGGACAGTCGTTTTTTTCCGTCGCCATGGGCGCGGCTTTTCTCTAGGCGTGCCCGCCGCCACAGTTCTCTTTGAAATCCCACTACTAGTTTTGACCGCTGTTGGCGATCTTAACTCCACCCGACAAATCGCCATTCTCTGCTGCCAAGCAGTCCGCCTACTGGCTGTGTTGCTCCTTCTCTCGGCCCGGCTAAGCAAATCACTGAGCAAGAATCAACAAGATGCCTCGGAAGAAAGCCAGCCATTCCTCCGGACGAGTTCTTCTATCGACAGAAGCGATTCAACTTGTTACGGCAGCGTGCCATTTAGCGACGATACTGAGACGGAAGTGGCCAGCAAAGACTCCGATTCCGATTCCGAAGATGACGAGGATGACAGCGCCAGCATCAAACGTCGTCGTGCTAAGCGTCTAGAAGAAACCGGAGGCTGGCTTGGGTACATCAAAGACTTCGCCATCTTTCTGCCGTATCTAATCCCAAAGAAAGACCGGAAAGTCCAGCTCTCCATCTTCCTTTGCTTGCTTTCCATCGCTGGAAGGAGAGTCTTGAACGTCTTGATCCCAAGTCAGTTGGGCCGTGTTACAGATGAGATTCTCAACAACCAGGCTCCTTACGGGACTCTGGCCATCTGGCTGGGTTTGGTCATTCTGAAGGATGACGCAGGCCTCGGTCTTCTTGACGCGCTCGCCAAGATCCCGATCAAGCAATTCTCCTACCGCCAAGTTACTAACGCCGCCTTTGGTCATGTCATGGGCCTTTCTATGGAGTTTCACTCTGAGAGAGACTCAGCTGAAGTAATGAAGGCTATTGAGCAGGGCGAGTCGCTCACCAACGTCCTGGACACCGCTGTCAACGAGATACTGCCTACCGTCATCGATCTGTTTGTCGCATTTTGGCTGCTTTACTGGAAGTTCAATGTCTACCTCGCTCTTGCCATGGCCTTGGCCGCGGCAGCGTTCATGACACTTGAAGTCTACACATCCAGCATGAACATCAAGAACAAGCGCGCCTCAAGCAAGGCAGAGAGAGAAGAGGCCAGGGTCATGCACCAGGCTGTTCAAGGCTGGCAAACTGTCACTTACTTCAACATGTTTGGCTACGAGAAGCGTCGCTTTGGCCAGACTGTTGAGTCTCGACTTGAAGCGAGCCGTAGGTACGGCATTGGCGACGCGCTGGTCCAAGGCCTTCTCGACATGGCCGTTCCGCTCACCTTCTTCGTTCTGGCTAGCCTAGTTCTGCGCGAGATCTCGCAAGGCAGAGCCACTGCTGGCGACTTTGTCTTTTTGCTTCAATACTGGGATTATCTGGTCTGGCCATTGAAGTGGCTTTCGCACGATTACCGGTACTTGATGAATGATCTGGTCGATGCCGAGCGTCTTCTCAATCTCCTTCAAACCAAGTCAACGATCGTTGAAAGTGAGAACGCGAGGGAGCTGAGGGACGTCAAGGGCCACGTCGAGTTCGAGAATGTCAGCTTTTCTTACGACCCAAGACGGCCAACGATCCAGTATTTGAACATCTCCGCTGCACCAGGGCATACCATTGCCCTAGTTGGAGAAACTGGCGCTGGAAAGTCCTCTATTATGAAGCTGCTGCTTCGATTCTATGACGTGACTTCCGGTCGCATCACCATCGACGGCCACGACATCCGCGACATCACCCTCAGCTCACTTCGGGATGCCCTCGGCGTCGTCCCGCAGGATTCATTGCTGTTCAACGCAACAGTGATGGAGAATCTCCGCTATGCCCGCCCGATGGCCACCGACGAGGAGATCTTCGATGCCTGCCGAGCGGCCGCAATCCACGACAGAATCTTGTCGTTTGCGGATGGCTATCAAAGCCGCGTGGGAGAGCAGGGTGTCAAGTTGTCAGGTGGTGAAATCCAGCGACTGGCTATTGCGCGAGTATTTTTGAAGGACCCGCCAATTCTTATCCTCGATGAGGCTACCAGCGCGGTAGACACCAAGACTGAGTCGAGCATTCAGGGTGCGTTGGACGTGTTGAAGGAAGGAAGGACGACCTTTGTCATTGCGCATCGACTATCTACGGTTGTCAGTGCAGACAAGATCATTGTGGTCCACGAGGGAAGGGTAGTAGAGAGTGGAACTCATAATGAGTTGCTGACTCTTGGAGGCAGATACATGGATCTGTGGACAAGGCAAATCGGCGGTAACTCGGAGAAAGCCACATCATTATAGACTACGCGTGCTTTTCTTTTGCATTATTAGGTAGCGAAATACATTTGCTTTTGAAGAAAACCCCTTTTGTCCCTTCCTCTTTCTCAAAGCTGGGAGCCTAAAACTTTTATGTCTAGGCGCCTTTGTCGATCGAAGAACTATTAAGCCTTCAACCCCATATTGCTGGTATCATATCCATTCGCCTCGAGATAATTCTTGAATCTCACATCCTCATCCTCAAGATGCTTAGGAGCCTTTGCACATCATTAGCTAAGTCGAAAGGGCAAAGGAGAAGGGGAGAGGTTTTGGAGCTCACGTTGAGATCAGAAACCAGACACACAAAGTGCCAATAACAGAGATACCACTTCCAATCAAGAAAATGGCTTGCTGTCCCTTGAGACGATCATCAAAACTAGCGAGAGCGGCACTGAGTGCCGTTGTTCCAACAGCAGCACCTGCCTTACCAACCGCAGCCGCAAATCCAAGGAAGTGGCCTCTGAGTGGAGTCGGGAAAGACTCACTGGAAACTAGGAAGTTGCAATCGCCCGGTCCCACAGACAAGAAAGTCTGGAAGAGACCGTACAAAGTGACGAACAAAGGGAAGACGTTGTTGAGCTGGATCATGGATCCGCCGATTGCGAAACCGAAAACGCAGACGATGGCCCAGCCGAGGGCGTAGGTCTGGCGGCGGCCGATGCGGTCCATCAACAGCGCTCCGATAAAAGCGCCGGGCAAGGCAAACGCATTGATTAGAGCAGACCAGCCGATGGACTGGATCATGGTTTGCTGGGAGGAGAAACCTGAGACTAGGGTAGGGGCGAGCAGGTTGAAGGGGTAGACCACGGCATCGTACAGAAACCAGGCGCTGCAGCAGCCGAGGAGAGGCTTCCAGTAGAACTTGAGAGCAAGCTTGTAGGGAATGTTCTTCTGGATTGCGTGCTTCTTGTACTGCTGAGAGTCGACGAGTCGCATGCGGAAGAAGAAAATCACCAACGGGAGCTTTTCAAGACGTTAGTCCGCAATCCGGGACACCGAGAACAGGGCCACTCTACTTACGAAGATGCCAATTCCGAAGCAAATACGCCAGATACCGTCGCTGGATTCACCGTTGTAAGCTGCGATGACGATAAGTGATACGATGCTAGAGCCCACGAAACCGGAGATAATGGCAGCATTCGTGGACACGGCGACGAGCATTCCACGCCGTCTCCGCATAGCTTCGGTGCTGTCGGCACACTCGAGAGCTTGGGATGTGCAGACAGTGTACTCCCCACCTAAATACGATCAGTCGAAGCATTAAAACGAAGGCGTCCGCGTGAGCTTACCAGCACCAACTCCCGCAACTCCACGCCCGATAACCATCATCCAGAACATTCCTTCAACGGAAGTTCCATGTGCGGCAGTCGCAATTACGATGCCCTGAGCGTCTTAGCTGCAATGTCTCTGCTGGGAGAGTAAACAGCTAGCAACTCACCAAAACCAAGAAGAAAGTGGTGAGCACAATGCCAACTTTTCTGCCGAACCGGTCGATGCAGAGTCCAAAGATGAGCATGCCAAAAATGTCACCAATGAGAATGGAGTTGGAAAGTCTGGTCTTGACCTCGCTAGTCATTTGCTTCGGATAGCTGGGGAGAATGTCAGCCAAAAGGTTCAATTCTCAAAGGAGTCTGCTGGACTATTGGAACTTACAGCTTCGCCAAGACCATGTTCATGTATCCGATGATCTGAATGTTGTATCCATCTGAGAACAACGCGACACCTTGAACTAGCACATCGAGCTTGCCAGCTGTCCTGACCGGAGGAGCCTGTTCTTGTGACGAAGCGTCGTCGCGCGATGTGATAACAACTCCGGCATCTTTCTGTGTGATGTCGTTGGCAGAATCGGAGCCTGCTTCTGAGCGTGTTACAGTCTCCATGTTGGTGATGTTCAATGCGAATTTGAGGCTCATTCGACCAAGGTTTCTCGGTCACGAAACGAGACGGAAGATGGACGACCAAAGACTTAAGTATGGTACAGTCCCGGCACCTGGAAGTTTCGCAGCTACTACACGTGGAACCCCTGATCATACCAAGCCTTCGGTACGCAAAGACTCTGAAGATCTCCAACGTGGGTTTGCACGCGAATTCAGAAGGAACACAGGCGCGAACCGGCATTCGATGTATTAACGCACCACTTGGTGGCTCCCGGTCCCCCGCCAAGTTGGATAAGGTGTGCCGGCCATTGGAGCTCAACAGTGATCCTCATGGTTGGGAGCTGCCAGTCGCCGCGAACTATTGAGCACGTGCTTGAAAACTTGCATCCAAGGACTGATGAGGGATGGCAATTAGATGTACGGAACATGACCGAAACCAGACATACCGGAAGTTGATTCTTGCAGGAGCATAGCGTTCCTTCGCATGACAAGGGCGAGCTTCCTCGCCAGTGAGTTAAGAGCGAAAACAAGCTTTCACAAGCTCTAAAACCTCTCTATTGGATGCTGTTGAGAAGTCCCCGCTGTCGGAGGAAATCCGTCGGGTCCCGGCGCTCAACGGCACGCACGTGGTGGAATGCGGACTTGTCAGACGTCGATCGGAGTGGAGTCCCGCTGCCCGCGGTCCACATGTTGGTTCCGACATGAACCCTACCAGTTCGTGAACACAACCCTTCGGTGGGGGCCATTGCGATTTGAGAGTGTTTGGATGTGTGTTTAACAGTCGGTTTAAATCCGATCGGCTAGGGAACGCGGTCTGGGACGCGCATGCTAGCCCACAGGCCCCTCTTAGTGAATCTTAGAAACTGAAGACTGCTGATTGAGCCGACGAGACGCAGCACGTGTCGTCCTTATTGGCAAGATTGGATTCGGGTCACTTAATGGAAGGTTTGGCTCTCCACTGGACAAGGGCCAGACTTCCAACACCACGGACCTGGGCTGAAGATTTGGTAAGAGGGTGAGAAACTTGGAAGTCTGAATCTCTCCTCCTACCAACTTTGACCGAACATGTCGACTGGAAAACGGATGACAAACCGTCTTGCGTCGGAAGCAACTTAAAAACAACATCGGAGGAACGACCCAGTCAGGGCACAAGCACTCCGAATATGGCGTTGTCAAGCGTTCTTGATTCCGTAGCTGCCATCACGACGCTTACTCTTAGAATCACTGCGGTGATCTTCACAAGATTTGTGCTTGACAATCTGAACTTCGAGTTGTCTATGGAAGAGTCAAACAGCTAACACTGAGACAGCATCCTCTGGGACGAAAGTATCTCAACCGCATCTACGGCAACTTTGCGATTTACGTCCTTTACCTCATCGCAAAGCTCTTCTCAGGCAACTCCCAGCCTAAGCGCCGTCATCCAAGTTTGCTGCTCCTATGTGGCTGGGTTGACTCAAGACAGCTTCTTGCGAGCTTCATTACGGTTGTGCTGAATCTACTGTCTCTGGGCGCTGTTTGGGACTTCCTGTATCGAAGTCATTACCTTCATCAGAGCAACGACATCTCATTCTCTCGTGTGGGTTACGTCGACGAGACCTCGGCGCGCATCGTTGCTCGTGCTCCAATTGCGCCTGTCGCACATGTCGAAATCAGACTTACTTCGGCGGAGGAAGATGCAAGGCAGCTAAAGTCTCAGGCCATCACTGTGACCGACGCAAACGACTATACCGGAACATTCCTTTTTGAAGAACTCAAAGCCAATACTGAGTACTATTACACTACTAATGCAAGCCATGCAGGCTCGTTCAAGACAGCAGCGAGAGACCCCAAGCGATGGAGTCTAGTGTCGACTAGTTGCATAAAGCCTTTTTACCCCTACAGCCCGGTGGATCATGGTCTCAGAATCAAGGGGCTCGAATACCTAGACCAATATCACATGCATAAGCCAGTCGATATGATGCTTTTCCTCGGCGACTTCATCTACATCGACTTACCCATCGCCCTGGGCTGGACCCCTGAGGACTACACCAGCGCCTACCGCCAGGCTTACGCTTCGCCAAGCTGGACGCCGGCACTCCGCTCCCTGCCATGGCTCCATCTCTACGATGATCATGAAATCATCAACGACTGGGCCGCCAACGAGACAGGGTTGTACCAGTCCGCCATGCAGCCGTTCTGGGCGTACCAGGGGCACGCGAACCCCTCGTCGCAGTTCGGCCTCGGCAAGACGCATTACATCTTCCGCAGGGGGGACATCTCCTTCTTCGTCCTGGACACCCGACGATACCGATCTGCGGAATCCATGGACGACGGGCCCGGCAAGACGATGCTTGGCCCCGCCCAGCTCGCGGATCTCCAGGCGTGGCTGGCGTCCGAAAAAGCATGGAAGGTCGTCGTGAGCAGCGTGCCCTTCACGCGAAATTGGAGGGGACCCGATTCGGCCGACAGCTGGTCGGGATATCTACACGACCGGGAGCAGGTCTTAGACATGATGAGGTTGACCGAGGGAGTGGTTATCTTGAGTGGGGTGAGTTAAGCTTCTCTCCGGCCGAAAACCGCAGTGGGGATGGCAATCTCCTCTATTGTGATTGTCGAGATTAACATTGCTTTTTAGGATCGCCATGAACACGCGACGACAATTTTCCCGCCTGGCGACAAGGGTGGGAAGGCGATCATAGAATTTTCCACGTCCCCTCTAAACCAGTTCTACGAACCGTTCACTCGGTATCACAGGCAGATCGAGGACACGGACGTCTCTGTGCATTCGCATCCTTGGGGCAGCTCCAAGTTCGGCGTTGTTTCCTTCGACACTTCGGAAGATGATCGCTTGGTCGTGGACTACGACCTGGTGGTTCAAGGGCAGAAGACGTGGAGTTACACCTGGACTTATCAGCGATAGCGCTGGGCTGAGAAAATAGCTCAGCTGGGGCGGCATCTTATCGGCAGGGGTTGATGCAGGTTAAATCACGTCAATCTTGTTCGAGAGGGGCAGGTGTGTGATGAGATGAACGAATTCTTTTTTGTTTGTTGGAAGAAAAATGAAATCTTGTCAAGCGTGGTGTCTGTCATGTTTGTTGAGACCAGTCCGGCCAGGTCGCCCTCCGCCATCATCCCTCCCGTGTCCCGTTTTCCCGTGCCCGGTCAACTCCCCAGTTCATTTCGGATCCTGCAAACGCCTCTCTCATATTCCCAGCTCGCCCGTAAACTCCCGCTCATGTACCCTAGGTGGCATGTCTAACGCATGCAAGAATCGAAGGTTGAAAGTTGCTTGGAGTGCCATGGATCTGGCTGTGCTCCGTTTGGTGTGAAGAAAACTCGGCGGGCCAAGTGGCCCGTTGTCTGGTGTTGCCGGTGCGCCCATGTGGTAGCTATGGGGTTGCCATCGTGTGCCTCGGTGTTTGTGGTGGTCTTAGACGACGGGTTGCAAGACGTCGGACTCGGGCGTGTGCGCCGCCGCCTCATCACGGCGGGCGATTGCGGCCAGGTTGCCGTGAACACCAGCTCTGGCGTTCAGGTTGTACTCATGGCGGATGATGTTGTTGAGCGGGGTAACGGAAGCCTGCGACACTCCGAAGAGCGCGGCGACCATGACATAAGCGAATGTGGCCTTCATGATGACGGTTGTCGAAGCAAGCGATCTGCGCTGCGGTTCGATGTCGATTTCGCGTTCGCGGTAAGGCGTGGTGGTAAGGAGTGAACGGTGGTGTCGAGGTCAACTCGAAGGAGGCAAAAAGGACAGAGAGCAACGGACGGAGTTTTTTTCCACACACTGAGGCTTGACACTCGCGAACACGAAACACTGTCGAAGAAGATGGAGGGTAGACGGGGTCATTAAGTACGAGACAGCGGCGGACGGCTTAGATGGGATGATAATGGCTCTTAATCAATGTTCAAACCTTGATCGTCTCTGGGGTGGAGCCAATGGCCGTGAGAGATTCGGATCTTCGCACGCGCCATGAGGGAAGGTGGTAAGGGGATCAGCCAGAATGACTCGGCAATGTGAGGGACTCAAGGGTTGACTGCTGTGCCATGCGGGCAGCGGCACAGCGGCACTGAGAGAGCAGCCAAAGGGCGCTGAGAAACAGCCCTACAGTGAGTGTTCCCAGGGATGGCGTGACTTTGCTTATTTAGCTCAAGATTGGGGCAGCGGTTTCATGTATGTTGAGATACGCGCAGTGATATACGTTGCAGGGCATGGATCAACCCGCTTGGCTCGGGCGATGTGACACAGAATTGTAACCCATCCGTTCTTCTGCCAGGCACGCCAGGAACCGCACGGCGCCGGCTGAATTGCTATGCAGGATTCTCCGAATTGCCATGCCTCTAAGGGACAATCTACTCGGATCACCCGAATAGTGCCCAGCCCCGAATTGATGCTTTTCTCGTCCCGGCCCCCGTCCGGCTGACTAGACGGAGCCACGCCGCCACGGCTGCGGACGGCGGAAGCGGCATGGCAGATGAAAGTGCGCCGGGGGCATGCATAGACTTGCTGCAGTCGGCTGACAAAGAAGAACTCAATTGCAAACGAAACAGAATTAAATACAGAAGCAACATGACAGCGTAAACCTCGGTTAGTCCGCACGTCTGTAACTGATTGATAGTGCATCTTGCGTGGCCCGAGCCACCAGGCACATGTTTGATGGCAAGGGGCAAACGGGAAGGGAAAACGTGGAGCTCGGCCGGCCCCTCTCGCCCGCACCCGATGAACCCTCCCTCCCACCAACACGTCACTGACCTCACCATCCCTAACTCCCCATCCATCTGAAGCCGGAGGGAGAGTTGACAAGTCGAAGTGGTTTGCTCTTTCAACGGACGGAGAATCGGATCGTCTGAAAGTGAGATTCTCGATGGAATAAATGTTACTGCGCTCTGGCGCTCTCAAAGCCCGTTCGGTATCGCTATCGGATCCGTATCTCGAGGCTCGCTAACCGGCATGTTGCCATTCCATATTGTTTCCTGAGCAATCGAAACTTCTGCCATACCGCAAACACAAGTTGAAGTTCATGCTCCCCGGCTTTCTGGTTGAGTTTGCATGGCCAAAGTAGCTTCAGGGCGGTAGCCATTGGTCGAAACAGACAATCTTCTGACTAGCTGTCGCATTCTAGAACGGCGCTCTGGCTACCGTCTCTTCGGCATCCAGCGCTTTTTGGTATGTTTTTGCCGATGCTTCTAGCAGCTGACATCGAGAGTTTTGCGAGTTGGTGTTGAAGCTTGGGACGATGACCTGCATATAATAGGTGTTTGCTCTTCCACCGTCTCTCATCGTCTCACTGTGAGCCAGCATATCTCTCATACTTGTAATTCTCAGCTATCTCAATCTATTCAATCTCTTAAATACTATTCGCATAATAACCTCAACATGAACGGCGCAAACGGTGCAAACGGGGCCCAGGCCCAGGCCCAGGACGACAAGTCATACCTGGCCATGGTTGGTAACGCCGACGCCGAAGTGGAGCGTCTCCAAATCCAGCACCGCTGGATCCAAATGTGCCTCAACGACAAAATCGCATTCGCCCCCGTCGACCTCAAGAAAGACGGGCTAAAGGTCCTCGACATGGGTTGCGCCGATGGTACGCTGCTCCCGTAGCCAGTTGCATTCACCAGAACCTGAAGTTGACGCGCAAGATTAGGGACGCTCCTCAGGGACCTGCAGAAACAAGTCCCACCCTCCGCCGAATTGGTTGGCGCAGACGTGTCGACCGTTTTCATGCCCACGTCAGCTCAGGGCAACATTCGCTACGTAACCCAGGACGTCTGCGATCCACCCGCGGACGACCTCAAGGGCAAGTTCGACATGACCCATGTCCGCAACGTACTTCACAGCACGAGTAAATCCGGCGTTGAGAAGGCCGTGGCGAATCTTGCGGGTGAGCTTTCGTGTTTTCCGCCACTCATGGGGTGCATTGTGGGCTGACTTTTGATAGAAACGCTGGCGCCTGGCGGATGGCTGCAGGCTATGGAATTGGACGTGTCTTCCGACCAGCCAGACCAGCCCCAGGCCCTGAAAGATGTCATCCACATTATCGGAACGATGATGGAGAAGGTGGGCATGGATCGGGGGTACCAGAAGAAATTGCCCGAGGCTTTCAAAAAGGCGGGGTTGCAGAACGTCAAATTGGAGCGAATCAACTGCGGCGTCGGCAGAGTACATGCCAACGACGAGGACATGAAAATGTCCATTGAGCCATTTAAACGCACAATCGCCCTTGTTTCAAGACAGGCGAAAGGTCAGTCGCGTCCTCGGCGCCAACTATGATGGAGCTGACGTTGCATCGCTAGTGATGTGCCCCGAGATGCCGGCTTCAGTGTTTGAGAACCTCGAAGAGAGATACATCAAAGACATGACGGAGAAGGGCGGCAATTTCCCCGGTGTTATTGTGTACGGCCAGAAGGCGGCTGCGTAGTCTGACAGCATGCCGACTATTGCTGCTTGTATGAATAGTCTGGAACAGCGAGAGGCGACCCCGGTGGTCAAGTTATCTTGTGGAGTGTAATGAGAATATGATAGAGCTCGATTTTCTTGTCAGGGAGAAAAGTAGCGATGAGGGTAAAAGTAAACAGTAAAGGCAAAATGCGCCAGGTAGCACAACGCAGCTACATGTGTAGCTCTACCCATATCGCGCAACGCACTCTTGTCCTAGCTAATGCTGATTCCTTTGTAGACGATGTCATCGACTTTTGACTATTGCAAGCGCAGCCCCAACAACCAGCATTCTCCAACGCCATCCACTAACAATGGTCTCTAGCAAGCCACCGGAGGAGCAAACTCGTAGCAGGTAGATCCGGAGCAGCACCAAGCCCAACCATCGCGGCAGAGAGTCTCTGCAGGCTGACACCCGGCAGCCTGTCGCTCCTTGATAGCCTCAGGAGCAGCAAACGCCACGGTAACCGCGATGACGACAGCGGCGAAACTGAGCCTGACCATTTTTATTTTCGTTCGGAGCTTTTGATTGTCAGCGTCTGTTGTTCACGTCACAAGTGATGCGAACAATCTAGTCAGAGGTATGTGCTCACATTGGATAATTCCAAACTTGGACTGAATGACGCTACTGAGTGACAGGAGCCTGAAACTTTCGTGTTGTTCTCAGTTGCATTGCAAACCAAAGCTTTCCGAGAGGCTTTTCTCAAGAGGGTTGCTCTATATACACCCGCTTCTGAACAGCTTATCAACCTCAGGTAGGTCATGCTCGGGCGAGTTTGGAATTGGCAAGCTTGTCTTATCAAGGAAGGTGTTTTGGAAGGATCGCAGGATGAGTCTTGGCGCATACGTTGCCCTTAAGCAAAACGGTACGACTAGATTCAGATTGAATCCTTCAAACCAAATCAAGGCAGAATGTTGTCTTATCGGTTGGTTCGGTTCACTAAGCAATCTCAGGTGACATGAATCGACGCCAGTTTGGGTGAAATACATGATAAGGTACGTACGGAACCTCCCGGATCAACTTCGGTAGAGTCCGCACAGAAGATAAGAAGAAAGTCCACACGACAACGACAAGCAAAGGTTCAAAGTACCCATTCCGTACTGAAGTAATGTGCCATCGGACCAATCTTGGGCACTCGCCTGTTCATCTATGTATCCAGCTAAGCTGACTTTCATCAAGATGCATACCTACTTAGATTCTTCGAAGCTATCTAATCTCTCATACCTCTGCTCTGCTCTCTTCCCCTCATCCTTGCGATGGAGATCTTTCAGGTAGGTTTTGAAGTCTTTCGAAAGGTCGACAACCGCTTTGAGATGGTCATCCTTCACCTTAATTCTCCCTTCACTGTCCTTGTCCGCTTCATACTCTGCCAGGGCCACAGCTGTTTGAAATGCTGCAGCACATGCACATTAGCGCCATTGTCATGAAACTGTGTAATACCTCGAGTTGCTGACCATTTCGTATTTCTCTGCCATTCCACTTGAGGCCCTGCATCCTGGTTGACTCAATATACTCCTTGGCGTCGATGGTCAGGCGAATCGTTTCGCCCCTCTCTCGGACAAGTTTGTTGATAAAGGTCTTCCATACCTTTTGGCGCTCCTCGTCACTGAAGTCCGGATAGTACAATTGAATATGAATGCGGGAGATGAACGCATCATCGAACGATCCTACTCGGTTCGTGGTCAGAAAGAGTATGCCGTCATAATACTCAAGGGCTCTTAGGAAACCTGTGAGATATTTAGTGGGATTTTCCGATACAAGTGAAGATAACATTCTCACCGGCAACCAGGCTGTTGCGGGTCAAATCAGACGTTGTACGGCGCTCCATAAACACGTCGGCCTCGTCAATAAGAAGAACAGCACCCCATTTCATTGCCTTCTTAAAGTTGCTTGTCAGATTTTCTTCAACTGCAGTAGGCTCAGTGCCAATGTCGCTTGTCGTTAAAATCATCAATGGACGGCGAGTAAACTCGGCTATGCACTCTTGGAAAATGAAGTTTAGCTTGCCTTGTCACAGAAGAAAACAAGTGGGTGGGGTTTTACCAGCCGTGCAAGTCTTTCCAACGCCGGGTTTCCCATGCAAGAGAAAGATCAATCCATTTCCTTTTCCTCGAACAAAGTCTGCGCTCCACCGTTTATCTGTCAGAACCTCTTCCGTCTGGGTAACCCTGGCAAAGCTTTTGGATAAAGCTTTGAGCGTCTTTAGACGGCTTTCACTCATGACCAAATGACTGATCATATTCTCGTTGAACTCAGGTTCATAGAGATTATGTACACGAACATCCTCTAGTTTTGTTAGTACCTTTACTAGTTGAATGGGAATTGCTACCCTTTACTCACCCCAGTTACGAGTTCTGAAAACATAAGCCGCAACGAGCGTTGGCATTAGGAGAAGCTCGTGAGCACTAAAACCATTGGTTTTGGTGCCAAATTCCTGGAACAGGGACGGAGTGTGTTTCTGTTGACTTCTGTCTTGTTTCCTTTGATGACACACGTCGCAAGTGCAGTCACTTACCCAGTTCCTAAGGTCATCTAGCCCAACAAATGTACTTAATTCGCCAGGGTAATCATTGTATTGTGTTTTGAAGTCCACCATTACCAAACCGTCCACCTGAGAAGCCCGTGTGCCCGTGTAAGAAAAGCGTTGTTTACTTGCATGCCGCAGAAATTGGACTTACTTTGATTGGTGAGGGGCCTGCTGTCTCCCCTCTGTGCTGATAACATCTCGGTTCGAGCATCTCCGCGTACCTTTTACCATTTCGGATGAGTTCAAGAGCAGATTCATCGCCGAGGAATTGGTCGCTTGTCGATGGATCGAAGACTTTGGTGGCGAAATTCTCAGTAATTGATTCTCTCTCGCCATCATACTTGAGCACAGTTTCACGTTGATTCCAGACACGCTGCACGACATAGCCATTGTAGGCCAGTCTCCAGCTGTGGATCAACCAAGCAGATGGGGGGTTATCAAGTGTCCCTCCTGTGAGAGAGTGTACCACCTTCGGTTGCCAGTCATAATCTATGACTCCTTTGGTGAGTACCGTGCGCCCCGGTTTGTGGGATACCCATAACCAGTCGAATGTTTCGAGGCCCTTTTTGTTACGCTCTTGCTCTTCTCTGACATCTCTCATAACTTCTTCCTCCAGATATTGAAGAAGAATACGAAGATGTGCGGCAGCATTTTTCTCTCGAATGCAAAGTTCGTCCCGTGCCTTCGATGAATAGTCCTTGCGAAATTGTTCCAGCTCGTCGAAGTGGTGTACTAGAACTGGATAGGGCCATGGAATCGTGATGTACTCCCCAGATAAGTCTTGACCCGGATAGTACTGGACCACCGACTGAATGGCGTTAATGAGAGCTATGGAGTGAATACGAAGATTGTTGGTCGGGAGTGCTAGAGAGTTGAAAGTCGTATCTGTGTTCGTTTCTCGAAGGACTTTGTAGGTAGTTACGACTTCAAAAATGGGGTTGCCCGTCTGACTGATATGAGAGTATTGATTTCCATCATGAATTCTGTGATACAGAAGGTCGTTCGTCAAGCGATGTCGATACTCGACACGATAGCCGATTCTCGGCTTTGCCGGCTCAAATTCATGTGCGACCTCGTCATTTTCGACATAATCAAGCTCGTCTGGCTCGTCTGGCTCGTCTTCGGTTCCGGAGATATTTCTGAGATCTTCTTGAGCAATCCCACCATCTTCGACCTCGACTGAAGGACGAGGCTTGGCCTCCACTTCATTCCCTTCCGAGCCCCGTCTCAATGTGTCGGTGGTAGTGGAAGCGGTCGACATTCCAGCACTCAAGCCTGCGAAAAGATGACAGGGTGTGGAAAGATGTAATGACGGAATCGAGGTTACCTACATATAGATAACAGAGACAGCCATGGCATTTATAAATTCGCGATGGGAGCGGGGTAACTGGCCACACTTACGGGCTCAGCAACGGTGTCAGACGTTGTGTGTTACGAGACCTTCCTTTGGATTGGTGGCATTCTGTGAAATGCAATATTTACTGCATGTCAGCTGCACATTATCCTTGGCAAATGGTATCCAATCGTTTAGGCGCCTCACTTGTTGAGGGTACATGAGATTGGTCACGCTTCAGGGCGTTATATTCAACACCGCTACTCGCGTTCTGTCACAGCCTGATCCATCATTCATCCCAAGCCCTCTCATTTAGTCAACCACTCTCATTTATGTTGACAGTGATATGGTATACTCCATCCCAGTATGCTCAAGATGAATAGTATCAGTGAATCTAGTCAAATTGTTCGCACATACAGCTTCGAGGTCGAAGAACGCTTGCCACCAGAAAGGGACGCTCACGGTCTCGCGCACATATTGGCTCAACACCAAGGAAGCAAAGATGACGCTCGAGATCCGTGGCGGCCTTTTTTCGAATCATCCTTTGTCAGTGAGGAGTCCAGGTATGAAGCATCACTAATAATCCAGCATCATTATTTAACACTTACTCGGCGTGCATAGTGACTCGAATCCAATTACTCGAGTTCTTGCCGTAGAAACCACTCAATTGTGCGCGAAATGGAGGGCCTTCGTGAAGTCTAGCACAACGGCGGACCGATTGGACATCAAGACGTCCAAACCGACAATGAACGGGGTCATCGATTTAGTTCATGAAGTTCAACGGGCGTGGGATTCCAAACGCAGCCATGGCCGATTCGCCAGAGCCAAACGACTGTTTCACCAGTTCTGCGGAACACTGAATTCTCACAGGTCCTTTCTGGAGGTTTTGCCGTCCGGAAACGAATACGTTTCCATATTCACTGGAACGCTCAATGTCTTGATACAAGTAGGTCCCTATTTTACGTACAGTGAGAGATGGGAGTCCACGCCACCGGAGCTGACCCATATTTTGCCCAGGCAAGTGCGAACCACGAAAGGATTGCGGAGGGACTGTCCGAATCTTTGTGCATTATAAGCCAGCACGCCAAAGAGCACGAAACGGACCGCAAACTATTCGGCATGGAGGACATGCAAATCCTCATTGCGGACCTTTACGCTCACATTTTTCTTTTCTTGGGTAGCATCATGGACTGGATGATGAAGAAGAGGATCAAAAGGCTCCTTGACTCTTTTAATGATGATTTGCCCAGTGTTTTCGACAAGGAACTTGACAAGATCAAAGACATCTCGGATAGCATCCGAAACCTATCATCGCAAAAGGCTAGAGCAGAACTCAGATCCACCAGGTTGACAGTAGAGAGCTCAGCGAGAGATCTGCGCGCAGGGTTTGATGGCGAGAAGCGGCATCAGGCAGAGATGAAGCACTATGCTGAGAGTATGTTAAGGGAGCAAAGTCGGATATCTGGATTGTGGACTGCTGAGAAGCAGCAGCAGCTGTTCAACAGCATTGTCAACATGCTGGAAGAGAAAGCGGACCGTTGGTTGGAATACAACCGAGACCAAATGAACCGTCAGGAGTTGTCTTCCACGACTTTCATATCATTAGATGGACCTGCACAAGGTATGCTAGCTTTATTGGACTATGCTCTAGTTCTGGCTGCTAATTTTGCTGAAGTAGTATCGGAGTATACCTCTGAAGTGGTTGCCATGTGCTCCCGTCAACTCGAAGACTTCTTCCACCGAGACAGAATACGACTTTCACACGAAGCATTTGATTCAATAATGGTACCACCAGAGTCATTCAGCGATATCGGTGATTGGGTCAGGGCACCCGCGCCAAACCTGCTGTGGCTCGAAGGCCCTCCTGTGGATGGTGACGATTTCGAAAACCCAGTCACAATGATGGCAGCTACGGTCATAGCCCTGGCCGAGAAAGCGAAGTTGCCGGTCATCTCATACTTCTGCGAGCTCCGGCGAGGCGAGAAATTAAGGGATGGGAACGACACCATGGAGGCACAGGCGATGCTATCTTTGGTTTATGCACTCATCAGGCAGCTGATCGAGCTTCTTCCTCCGTTGCTAGATACTAGTATCGACTTTTCGGAGAGACGGTTTACAGCTCTTGACGGATCTCTGGGGACTTGGAGCCAGGCTACCTCAGTTCTCTTTGATCTCGGCGGGCTCATGCCTGGTCCGGTGCTTTGCATCATTGATGGTCTTCATTGGCTTACCGATCGAGGAACTGACAACTACCTTTCGGATCTCCTGAAGATCCTACGCGGGGACAAATGGAAAGTTCTTCTGTTTACCACAGGAAGGTCGGTTGTTTTGCAGGATGAGCTCTCGAGGTCAGAGATCTCGACCATCGATGTTCATTCATTCGGACGTGGGGTGGCATTGGACCGACAAGACTTTGATGAATAACGAGGGTTGTCACGGACGTACAAGGAGGTCGATTCAGAGATCGGCAATGCGATTCTACGTTGTCCTATTTCGCCGTAACGTGAGAATCCGATCCACGCAAATGATCACAATCTATTTTCACCGGGGTCGAGCAAATCATTCTTTGTGACGGGGGACGCTGTCTCCTTACGAACCGCTCGATCGAGCTAGCTGCGGCGCTGTTTCCCGTCCGGTGATTAGCGGTGCAGAAGCGAACATGGGAGTTGCTTTAGCTCGACGAACAGCGATCATTCAGAAGGATTCGGGGGCAAAAGCGGGTTCAGTAAGCCCGATACTACGGTGTGGCGGTCACACAAGAGAACACCAAAGCTCCGCGATTTCGAGCAACTTCAACTTCACCTCGACATCGCTCTCAAAGCTGAAGATGCGTCTCTTCTGGCTTGAGGTGGGTCTTGCAGCCTTTGCGGGCCTCATCGTCGCGTCGCCAAGCCATCACGGGGCAAACCGGCTCACGGTGAACACGACGAATGGCCCCATCACCGGACATCTCGCGTCCAATGCCTCAGCCGTGATTGAGTATCTCGGAATCCCGTACGCGAAACCTCCCGTCGGCGACCTTCGATTCGCTTCCCCGGTGCAATTCACGAGCAATGCATCATACGAGGCATCAAAGTTCGGGTTCGACTGCCCGCTGTCACCATCAAAGAAAGTGGACTATCCCGACATGACTCCCCAAGCTCAGCGCATCATCAGCTACTTCGCTTCCGGTGCCGGGACTCCGCAGAGCGAAGACTGCCTCACGCTCAACATCTGGGCCAAACCAGCAAACAAGTTGCACTCTTCTAAAAAGCCCGTGATTGTCTTCTTCTACGGTGGACGTGAGTAGCCTGCAGCGGATTTTGGTCCAGATGCTGACTGGATTCCGCAGGGTTCGCCATCGGCAACACCAACAGCCCTTTCTACAACGGCAAATATTTTGCTGACGCTCAGGACGTGGTTGTGGTGACGGTCAACTACCGCATCAACATCTTCGGGTTCCCCGGAATCCCTGGGCAGCCGCAGAACCTAGGTCTGAGAGACCAACGTGCCGCCGTGGAGTGGGTGCATGCCAACATTGCCAGCTTCGGTGGCAACCCGAGCAAGATCACCATTGCCGGTCAATCATCCGGCGGCGTTAGTGTAGACTACTGGTCATATGCATACACCAAAGACCCCATTGTGAACGGACTGATCGCGCCGTCGGGGAACGCATTCAGTTTCCCGTTGAACAGCCCTGGTGTGCCTGAGCGGAACTGGAACACTGTTGTTGGAGCTGTTAACTGTACTGACTCTGAGGATGTCCTGGCATGCATGCGTGAGGTGGACTGGGAGGATATCAAGGCGGCCGCTGCGGCTGTCAAACCGACCTCCAGCAGCAGTGTCCTCCGATCAATTCCCCCATTCTATCCCATTGTCGACAATGAGATTGTCTTCCCAGACTACGTTTCCTTGACAAAAAACGGCAGTTTTGCCAAGTTGGTCAGTATTGAACCCTAGCATCCCCCGTGGAATCGTCGCTCAAACAAGCACGTAGCCCATTCTTTTCGGAAACAATAACAACGAAGACGGATACTACCGAATTCCAGCTTACGGCAACGGCGTAGTGCCAACATCCGAGCAAGTGACATCCTTCCTCCTAGAGTCCTTCACCTGCCCCAACCTCTACCAAGCCAACGCACGTCTCGCTCAAGGCGTGCCGGCCTGGATCTACCGCTACTTCGGCGACTGGGACAACACCCGCCTCTTCCCCACGAGCGGCGCCTACCACGGCGTCGATCTGCACATGATATTTGGCGCGTCCGGAGATGTCAGCGGTATCCCTCCTTCAGACGCGCAAAGGGAGACTACCAGGGTCATGCAGCGCGCCTGGGCTGCGTTCGCGAATAACCCCCACAATGGGTTGAGTGAGGTGATTGGTTGGCCCAAGTTTGACCCAGAGACAGACTCTCTGGTTCTCTTGGCTCTAGGCAACAACCTGCAACCCAGCTTTGTGAAACCGGATGTGTATGGCGCCCCGTGTTCTACTGTTACTATGGGGGCTCTGGGAACTCCGACTTCGTCGTTGTAGAGCGACACACTTTCGGTAAAGACAGCAAAATAATTGGGCTTGTCTTTCCCGTGATTTCACCTTATCTGCACTGTACACATATATGAAAGACCTTGAGCCTACGATTTTGTAGATAGATTGAAGATTAAAACCCGGTTTTGGTCAACTTCGTCTCTTGAGTTTCAGTCGCATGTGAATAACACCGTTAATGAAATCCAATCTGTGTTCACCGAACGTTTCCGCGGTAAAGCAAAGTTCAATCAATCATTAATGCCGGTCTTGATCTGACATTCGTGTGGTACCATCGCAAATACCGGACATAAAGGTAGTGATGAAACCTAGATCCACGACACATCTATCAACCCTCACCGAACCTCAACCAGCTGTTCCGATCTCCAAGCCAAACAGGTCCCCCGGGGGAGCGCATAAGAAACCTGCCAATCCCACTTCTCGATTTGCTTTCTTTCTTCTCTTTCTTCCTCATCTTCCATTACAGCCTTCGAGTTTCAATCCCAGCTTCCTCTACAGCATTATCTCAGGCTTTCTCTGTTGGGGTTCGACTCCATCTTCCTCTACAGACGGACTCCGCTACCCACCTTCGAACTCTGGCTTCCTCTACAGCCATGACTCGGGTGGGACATTCCAAGCTTGCCTCCGGACCAAAAGCTTGAAGAGCTTCGACTCCATCTTCCTCTACAGGTGGACTCAGCTAGCCTTGGCTCGACCTTCCCTCCTCTACAGGTTGGGCCAATGGCACCCGCCCTCGATTCTGCCTTCCTCTACAGGCAGACTCGGGCACCCCGGAGTTGACTCTACCTTCCTCTACAGACAGAATCCTCCAGTCTCTGGCTCGCCTACCCTTCTTTTACAGGTGGGCCAGGGGCACCCGGCGTCGACTCCATCTTCCTCTACAGGTGAACTCCGTCAATCTTTTTGTCGGGATCCTTTCGGAAGGGGCTAGAAAGGGGAGGCAGGGGACGAGGGGGACGAGGGGGACGAGGGGGACGAGGGGGGCAAGAAAGGAGCGGCACGGTTGTATATAGATCACAGAGCGTTCATCACT
>JAKMXC010000518.1:0-43942 GCA_025328345.1 Colletotrichum sp. SAR11_59 | reverse complement strand
AAGACTTAAGTTATTAAGAACTATCTATAAAGTACTTATATATTTAGACTATAAGAACCTCTTATACTTTATAACCTTAAAAGTATTAAATAAGTAATAAATTTAATAGTTTGAATTCCTCTCTAAGTTTAACTTCTAAATTATCTATTATAAAGGAATAGAGAATAGTAGAGCAGACGCTCTTAGCTAATAACTAGATTATAACGTTCTAATACCTAAGGAAACCTAGGTAATTCTCAAATAACAAAATAGAGACCTAATACTAGTAGCTAAACTCTTAATAATAGCTAGATAATCTAATACTAGCTTGCCTAGTAAACTAGACAATAAAGCAATTATAAAGTTTTATACTTACTCTATATATAGTTACTAAGGAATCATAAAAACCTAGAAATAACTATAATAATAATATAGAGAAAAGGTTACTAGAGAACATATAGTAAAAGCAATTAAAGATTATAAGATCTATTTTAAAAGTAAACCTACTTAATATTAACTTTATAGTATACTATAACCTTTACTTATACTATAAACTACTTAGTAATCTATATTACTTAACTTTATCGTTAAACTACTAAAGTCTTAAGAACCCTTTATAGGAGTATATTTTAATAGTATTCTTATTATTATAGATTAATTTATAAAGTATACCTACTTTATCCTATATAAAGAAATAAATAACACTAAAGAATATACCTATATATTCCTTAAGTATATTATTACTAACTATAAAATACCTAAAGAAATTATATTAAATAGAGATAAAATCTTTACTTCTAATTTTTAGAAATTAATTATATTACACCTTAGCATTAAATAATTAATATCTACTATATTCTATCTATAGATTAATAGATAAATAGAATAAATTAATTAAATTCTTAAAATATACCTCTATATATATATTAACTATAACTAAGATAACTAAGTAGTGCTACTACTAATAACTTAATTTACTTATAATAGTATAATAAGAGAAAGTACTAAGAAATCCCCCTTCTACTTAAACTATAGATTTAAACTAACTACTTATAGAGAACCTTAAGTAGGACTATAAGTAGTTAAAGCTATTACTTTAGTATAATAAATAAAAGATATCTAAGAAAGTATATAAAAGGAACTTAAATTTATATAATAAAGAATAATAAAATTTAGTAATAAATAAAAGATTAAAGGACTAACTTTAAGAGAGGGAGATAGCGCCTATTTTATATAGCGAAATATTAAAATAAAATAACTAAGCGATAAACTTAACTTTAAAAAACTTAGACTTTTTAGGATTATATAAGTAATCTTACTAGTTAACTATAAACTTAAACTCTTAAAAACTATAAAATACTACTTAGTATTCTATATTTTACTACTTAAACTAATATTATAAAGATTATAAATAAATAACTTTATTATTATAGAAAATAATAAACTAAAGTATAAAGTAGAAAAACTACTAGATTACTAGTATAGAGATAATAAATAGGAATATCTTATTAAGTAGAAAAATTATAGTTATAAAGATAATATATAAGAACTTAATAATAACTTACTTAACTATTAAGATAAAATTAATAAGTATATTAGGATACTTCACTATATTAACCTTAGAAATAAACTAAGTCTACTTATAACCCTAGAGGAATTTAAAGAGTATAAGATTAACTTTACTAAAAAAGAAGTATAAAGATAAAAAGAATAGAAATAAGCGAAGTAAGAAGCTAAGAAATAAAGGATATAACTTCTATTAATATAAGTATAACCTAGAGGATACTTATAGCTAGTTTAATAAAAAAAAACTATTTATTCACTTAGGAATACTAAAATATAACTAAAAACCTTTTAAAAATATTAATTAGTTACTACTAATTAAGGGACTAAGATCTATAAACTCCTCACTAATACTAAAACTCTATTAGTTTAGATTATTTTTAATTCTAAGAAACTAAAGATTACTTACTATACTACTTTTATATATATCTAATATAGGAAGAATATTATCCTCTTCTAACTTTTATATACTTTAAGAAAACGTTTCTATATAACGCTCCTTTACTTTCTTCTAAATTATATAAATATATAATAAATAACTTACTACTTTAGCTACTTTAGTTTAAACCTATACTAATTTCTTATAAAGGTCTAGTAAGGTATTACTAATTTACTCTTCCTTCTCCTCTTATTCTTAATATTAATTATTTAGCCTTTTTATTATAACTAATTAATATAGTTATTTTAATAAAAGAAAGAATAGTAAAGAACTTATAACTTAATACTACTATTAGACTATTATAAGAGCGTTTTAGGGTTTTATAACCTTAATAAGTTTTTATACCTTCTACTATTTAATATATATACTTTATATAGAAATAATAAGTATAAGGTATTATATCATTAGAACTAAAGTGATAGAAAATATCTTTATAAGTAGAATAGAATGCTAACTTAGACTACTTTAGTTTTTAAATATAACCTAATATAGTATTAGTATTATAGGTAAATTAAGAAGTATAATTAATAGATCTTTAACCTAGGACTAGTAACCTATTTATATTAGGTTTTAAAGATAAAACCTTTAGAGAGGGGACCTAATATTATAACTTATTATATATAGATAATAATTAACTAACCTACTTAAGCGTTAAGTAGTAAAAGTAGAATATTTATACTATAAGATTATAGGAATAATAAGGACTTACTTAGTATAAAAGAACTATAATATAAGTTATATAATAATAAGATAAAAGATTAGATCTATACGTTAAGGATATAGAGGCTATACTTAATAGGAATAAACTCTATTAGAATAAGGGATAGTAATAAAGTAAATAATACTATTTAGAACTTATATATAGTATAACCTTAAGCTTAGCCTATAGTTAGACTCCTATAGCTCTTTAGTAATTAACTTCTTAATATTTATCCTTAAAATACTCTTAGCTTATTTTTACTGCAAATTACTTATTAAGTTTAAGACTAATCACTTTAGTCTCTAAAGATCTAATCTACTATTAGCCTATAACTTATAACTATAACCTTATATACTATTATAACATATTAATCCCTAACTTCTGTTAGTAGACCTTACTGTTAGATAGCTGACCGTAATATAGTACTCTATCCTTACTATATTTAGGTAATAATAATATAATAGTAGAGGTAATAAGGAGAGATATAATTAAAGTCTTATTAGTTCTTATTTCTAGTAGTTATAGAGGTAGTAGTTACGTAATATTAGTATAACTAAGGTATATAATTTAGTATATAGCTATAACCTTATTCTTTATAGTATTTTATATAAATAGTTTAATATTAGTAGTAATAAATAGAGAGATAGTGAAAATCCTATTTGCTTTAGTTTTAGATCCTAACTATATAGTGCTAGGTATAGTTACTTTAGGAGGCGTGTAATAGCTTTATTTTTAGTTATAAAATAAAGCTTTATAGGCACTCTTAGTTATTTCTTTAGTAGTAAATAAATGCTATCCTTAAGCTACTAAAATCTTCTTAATAACACCTTAAAGTATAAGGTTGTTATATAGCTACTTTTATGTTATTTTCCTTAAGGTGTGACTTTATTAGAGGTTATTCTTATATGCTATTATAGTATATTATTCTAATAATACCTAAAGGATAGGGGTAATAAGTGCTAGTAAGTTAAAATCCTATGATTTTAAGCTACTATATATATCTAAAGCTGCACTCCTTAGTTACTATACTTTAAGCTTATATAGCTAGGTAGTTACTCTAATCTTTAGTAGTATTAGTTAGTAAGCTCTAGTTACTATATAAGGAGGGGTTTTTATATTCCCCCTAACCTAATATTTATATTATGCTATTATTATTAACTTATACTTATAGTAGTAGGTATAAAACGCTATCCTAGCTATAAATTATTAACTTCCTTAATATAATAAGAAGTATATTTCTCACACTTAGTAATAAGTTAATGCTGTTTTATTAGTGATATATACTATTATAGTTATAGTTTAGTAGGCTATTATTACTATAGTAATAGCCTTTCCTTTCTATATTCTTAGTTAATATAGCGATAACGCTAGTAATAAGCCTTAGTTACTTAAGATCTTATAAAGTAATAATACTAAAAGAATTTTTATTATAGTTATATTTCCTTTTCCTAAAGCTGCTTTATAGTTATTACTTAGCTATAAGATAAGCTTCTTAGCTTTTACTAAAGTAGTTTAGACTATAATACTAAATACTAATAGTAATTATAATTATAGTAATAGTATCGTTAAGGCTAATCCTTTAGCTTTATGCTTAGCTTTATAGTAAGCAATATAATGCTTAAGCGTTTTAATATAGTTATAGTCTCTACTTAATTACTATTTAGTATTTTTATTCTAGTATATAGAGTGAATATACTTAAGGGGGTATTAAGTAGTATTAGTAAGTTCTTTATGAGTTATAGGTAGGGTTATATTTATCTACTTTAGTTATCCTTATTAGTACTTAGCCTCTTAGCTAGTTCTCCTTATAGTAATATATAGTAGAAGTAATTTATAGTTTTTAATACTTCTAGTTATAGTTTAGAGCGTTTTATATACTTAAGACGCTAATACTATTTAGGATAGGTTCTTACGCCTATATATAGCTTATAAAGTAGCTTAAGTTATTATAAAACTAAGTAAGGTAGTTAAAAGTATAGAAAGTAACTAGTTACTACTAAATACCTTATAAGAAGTAAGTAATATAGATAATACTATCAGGTATACTATAATTATAGCTTCTTTAGTAGGTCTTATAGTTATTAATCTAAGTAAAAATTTAAGTGCTTACTATTTTAGTACGTATTAAATATTTATAGTTTCTTAATATATAATAGACGCTCTTATAATAAGTTACTACTAGTATAACGTTAAACTAGAGATTTAAAGTAAGCGTAATTAGTTCTTATAGTTATCTTACTTAATAATATATAGTAGTTATTATCCTACTTCCCTTAGTATAACTTCTTAAGAAGACTAGTTATTATAGCTTATAGTAATATAGTAGTCTTAAGGAGTTATCTCTTCTAATCCCTTACTAATCTATAGTATTATAGTAACTTATAGAAGTTAACTACTAATTAGCGTTAGTATAAGTATTAGTAATACCTTTTAACTAGTTAATATAAGGGGTTATAAAATATAGGTGAAAATGCATTATATATTGAAGTTATAGATATAGTAGTAAGGGTAGTGATATAGCGTTAAGAGCTAGAGAGATCTCTGCCCTCTCATTGGCTGGATTCTGCCGCATCCATGCTGGGCGGTGAGTGTGGCATTATTCCGACAGTGCGAGAGTCAAGAAGATGCCAGGGATTTACGTCCTGGAGTGTTAATACTTAAGAGACGGAAGGGAGAAGAGAACTGAATACAAGAGACGATTGCCTAGACGAACAAAGAGCTAATAGGGGAAGGTAAAGTCTGTTGAGGTGTTCAGGTTCTACTATGAGGATCTGTCTGTCTCAGCGCTGACCCGAAACCTCAGTTGGCGGTTGACAAACACTCCTTTCACAATGAGGAACACTACTGGTTTCTGTGAGTCATGATCAATTGTTTCCTTCTAATTCAAAGAAATTTTACAGGTCACATGAGCTGATGACACATTGGATGTCGATAAATCACTTTGGCCCGATTGCTCACATATGATTCTTCGTTGCGTCAAAAGTAAAAAGCTCATTGAAATCTATCCATTGCGATCCTCTCAAAATTCGAACAGATCATTAGCCTGGACGGTTCAGGTGGCCTTCTTCACCATCAGCAGGGCTCCGGACCATCCCGTTGTAATTGTCTCTTTGCCCTTCTCAACACCGGCCTCATGTAGCAATGTCTCAATCTGCTTCCGCAGCATCTTGACCACGTCACGGTCCGTGCCAACTAGGTCTGGGTGGGCTTCGCGCCAACGCGTCACAGGGCTCACCGTGATCATCATGTTCTCCACGTCATTCATGTTCCAAGTCAGTTGATGAAAGAACTCCCCGTCCTCGTTAACTATTCCATCTTTGTTCCATTCCTTGCGATAAAATGTGCTTTGATCGAACTCGCGTATCGGATTCTCCACAGTCCAGGGCAGAGGCAGATCCTCATACAGTGTCTCGCCAATGTGGTTTCCTTGAACCATGTAAGGCACCAAGTGCTGGTTTCGGAACTCATTTAGAACACCCTGGATGTGCTCATGGTTTGGCACCGAAGGATGGATGTACATGGAACTGCCACTCCAAATGGCGACGGTGCCACCGGGCTTCAAAACACGGGCTGCAGCGGCCCAGAAGCCGGGCATGTCGAACCAGTGAGCAGCAGTTGCAGCCGTGACAAGATCGACGCTGCCGTCCGCGACCGCTGGAGACAGGTTCGAGCCAAGTTCTTCGGCGGTGGATACGTCGAAACGGATGGGTTCTGAGTTGCCAGAGACGCCGCCAAAAGACCGGGCGGCGGCAATCATGCCCGCAGCGGGGTCAAGACCGATGACCCGTTTGAAGCGCGGGCCAAGACCCCGGGCAACGGTGCCGGGGCCAGTGCCGATGTCAAGCAAGGTGTCGAGCTTGCCACCGGTGGATTTGTGGTGGTCGATGATGGTATCGTAGAGACAGTCGTCATAGACCGGGCGTCCCTTGGCGTAGACCTTGCCTTGCTCTGCGGTGTACTTGCGGAAGGTGTTCTCCCGGGGCACAGAGGTTGGAGCGGGCGTGATAAGGGTTTCAGCCATTGTGAGTGGGTGTATTAGTCGTTTTTTTGGAGAAGAAGGTCTTGGGAGAAGACTGATTATGATCTCTTTTGGTTCTGATGTATTTGAAGGAGGTCCGATGATTTGGGATGTCGTCGGCCAGTCTTTATATCCCAACGACTGCCATGTGCTTCTGCTGAAGTCAACTCAGATGAAAGGGAGGTCACTGCGTCTGCCATGATCATTGGCAAGAGACGACCAACATGGGCCCACCAATAGCCTTCCAAAGAAGGATGACCAAGCTAGCCGGAGCGAATCAGAGCTGCTCCTGTGGCGTTTCCGCTAAAAACGATTCAGGCCAAGAGTGCGAGTCGGGACCACAACCCCCCGCCGATGCGCTGCCGGCCACCCGGATCCCGCCCGGCTCCCTTGTCGGGCTGAATCCCCTGCATCGCTTAATCATGGGCTTACATTCTCACTCTGGAGATTTTCCATAACACGCGAGCGAAGGATCTTTCGTCAAAAAGTGAACGAAACTTTTTCATTGCCACTTGATCTGTCCTTCACAAGTATATTTTCACTTAGTGGACTGACTAGACGGGCTTCTAACCGGAAATTTCGCTTAAAATCCGAAATCCGTCGGCTTTGTTGACCCCTGACTGAACTCCGGGATTGATCAATCCCTTCTTGTTTTTCTTGCTACGCATGATGGTCTACTACGGTGCCCTCAGCAAAGGATGCCAGCGCTGTCGAAAACGCAAAGTCAAGGCATGTGCTATCTTAAGTCCGACTATTCCCCAGCGTAAGGTTTGGTTGAACTGACCGGGATAGTGTGACCAACGAAGACCGGGATGCCTCAAATGCGAGAAGGGCAAGACGCAATGTCCCGGCTATCGGGATCTGACAGATGTTCTTTTTCGCGACGAACGTCAAAGAATCAAGAACAGATTTCACAAAAGTCCTGAGCCGGAGAGAGATGAAACTCTCCTTGACATCCAATTACACGACGTCTGCACAGGTACAGACGTAGGACTAACCGACTTCGTCCGGACGGCCATCTCTTCCGGCACGATATCTACGGGCTTGGGCCAGACACTAGAAGACCGCGCAGCCAACTTCTTTTTCGCATATTACACGACAACTGGACCGCCGTTTGCCGATACATATCAGAAGTGGTTGGCGCACACATATCTGGAAGACATCCCTAGCAATGTTGTCCGAGCGGCTGTGCAAGCCGTGGGAATGGCGGCGATATCCAACGTACACAATGCTCCAGAAGTGATTATTCAGGCCAAAGAACGATATTGTCAAGCCTTGAACGCTACCAACTTGGCCTTACGAGATCCGACCCTGGTTGCAGCGGACTCAACTCTCATGGCGATCCTTCTGCTGGGGCTCTTTGAGGTACCTATCCATCATCAACGGAGTTGACGTTGATGTTCAGCATGAACTAACGTCAAGAAAGACCGTCACTTTTGAAAACTGGAGAGATTACCAGACTTGGGCGACACACATCGAGGGAGCCACAGCGCTGCTACAAGTTCGCGGCCAAGAGCAATTCTCTCGTGAGTTGGGTATACAACTTTACATGCAATTCAGGAATCAGATAGTAAGTTGGATGGCACATAATATTCGACTCTATTGGCTGACTTTCGTAGCTACAAGCCTGTATTCAGCGGGGCGCAAGAGTCCCCGCAGCTTTGGTGGAGGTGACCACAGAATTCGAGTCCAGCAGACTCGGCATGCGCTACGTGAATAATCGTCCAGGATCTTTGGCTCTAATTGGTTTCCGTATCGTCAACCTCCGCGCAGATATCAAGAGCCAGCGAATCACGGACCCCGACGCGATCTGTCAGATCATACTCGACATCAAAAGCGACTTGCAGGCCTGGGCAGCGCTGCAGACTCACAGAGCTTACTATGTGACTGAGGTCATTGAACCTCGCACCGGAATGTATTTCAACGGAAAGCGCCACGTCTACACGAGCGTCTGGGGAGCGCAAGTCTGGAATAATTGGAGGTCGTTGGGTATCCTGGCCAATGAGATCCTTCTGAACTATGTCGACCAGCAGAACGCGTATAATGAGTCTTTGAAAGAGGCAATGCGGTTCGAGGCCTTTTCAGCAATTCGAAACCTGTCGACCGATATCTGCATATCAACAACAGATCTCTCTGGTTCACCGAGTAAGCAACCCCGGACGACGAAATCCTGTCCTGAACTGATTCCTTTGCAGGAGCGTCGACGATGATTTGGCCACTGTACATCGTGTCGCAGGAGGAGATGAATAGTGCCGCAGTGCGGTCTTGGGCTGCGGATCATCTGCATGGCATCAAAGTGTCTCTGGGAATCAAACAGGCTGCTGTCTTGGCTGATGCTGCGTGCCCAAATTGGAGGGAACCCGGACTCATGTCGAGTATTGACATCGGGTCATGATGAACTCGTCAGCAATCTGTGTGAGAGGCAGACGGGGATTTGTATTTGCATGGTATGTAATCTAGTAATCGATAGGTTGTGCAACCATTCCGTGCACTGGATGAACTGCTCTCATCTCAAGTCATTGGTCACATGTTTTCTCCTGAGGAGGCTGGAGCGTCTCCGCAAATATCGCACCGTTCGGCTGCAGGGTCTGAAAGTTTGTGTGTGTCTACAAACCTTCACCAGTCGGCGACGCGGCAAGTGGTAGAAGATGGCGTGGGCCTGCAACCGACCGTGACAGAGTTCGGAGCAGCATCTTTCAGGGTCTTCATGCTGGTAGCATGGACAGTATCAAGTTGGGTTTTCGGTTAAATCGTCGCAGAGTGACGGTGGAAAATGGGTGGGTAATTCCGATCCACGTCCATCTTCACCCTCTACCCGTTTCAACCTGGCGAGAACCCCGCACATGTGTGCTGCCTGTGATTTGCGCCATAATAGCAGTGGTTTGTATCAATGAACGTTTCTCAATTGGTCGTGTAAAGTTGTATGAATGACTCGAAATTTTGGTGCACTCGGAGCTGTGACCCTGTCGCCTAGAAGATTAAGCTCCTCGGTGTGATCAAGAACGGAAATGTAAACATACTTCCCTATCTGGAGCTCCCGCATTGCGACTCCTCCCACTTGACCCGAATAGAATATAAAACTCAGCGACAGAAGCACCTCGTGAGTGGATGATATGATGATTCAATTCTAGTTGGTATCTCAGCGCAATTAATCACGTGCGACTTTCTCCCCAAATACCCCTTGAACGTTTCGTAGCCATGGGCTTCACGATCACATGGACACCAGCGGCACTTTTGCCGCTGGTTCTCAAACTTGCCGCAGTCTTTGTTGGAACTCTCGTGTTGAAGGTCCTTTGGAAAGCGTTTACCATTCGGAGGAAGTTTAGGCAAGTGAGGGCCCAGGGCATTGTAAGTGATGATCGTTTCCGACCATTGTGTCAACCCCGGCTGACTTCAAACTGCAGCCAATGCTACCCCATTCTTGGATCACAGGTCACCTAAAAGTCATGATGGAGTTCCGGAAGGAGTATCCAGGAGACATCAACATTGGAAACTTTCACCCGTGGATTATCAACAACTACAAGAGATACTTTCCCGAAATGGACCACTGCCCGCCTGTCATCTACCTCGACTTATGGCCAGTTCTCAAAGCGCCCATCGTGGCCGCATACAAGAACACGGTCGCGGCTCAGTTCACACAAACGAAGAATCTCGACAAGCACCAGATCTCTCTTGACTTCATGAATCCCCTGACCAAGGGCAAGGACATTGCCACCCTGCAGGCCGACGAGTGGAAGAAGTGGAGAGGATGGTTCAATCCTGGATTCAGTTCCAGAAATGTGTCGATGATCGTTCCTGAACTGATTGAGGAGATCAAGGTGTTCGCCGACAATCTGAAGCAACGGGCTGGTCCAAATGGATCTTGGGGTCCCATGTTCCAGCTCCGCAACATGACAACAGCCCTGACTTTCGACATCATTGTCCGAGCCGTCTTGTAAGACCTGACCTAATTGCTCAAAATCACAACGGAACATGCTTTACTTACATGCTTCAAAGGGATGAGCGTTTGAACGAGCAGAAGAACAAAACCGCAGGTCCGCTTAGAGTGGCTCTAGCGGACCAGCTCAGGCTGATGGGCATCCGACAAGCTTTCAGCTTTGGCTATCTTTTCCCATGGCAGAACAGAGCCGTTGACCGCAACAATGAGATTGTCTATAACCAACTCTACCCCAGCATCATTCACTCTCTTGAGTCAGGACTGAAGCCTGCCAAGAAGAAGACAGTTCTTAACCTGGCGCTGATGCATCTGCAGAGGAAGCTGGCGGCCGCGTTACCAACCCAGCCACCGACCCGGAGATGATGGACACTATTATGGGCAACCTCAAGACCTTCCTCGTCGCCGGCCACGAGACGACAGCCAGCGCACTTTGTTTCATGTTCAAGGTGCTTCAAGACCATCCAGACTGCTTGGCCAAGGTTCGAGCGGAACATGATGAGGTCTTGGGCATGGATCCTGACCAAGCAGCCGAGATTCTCAGCCAATCACCACAGCTTCTGAGTTCGTTGCGCTACACACATGCCGTCATCAAGGAAAGTCTGCGGCTGTACCAGCTCGCGTCGACTATGAGAGGCGGTGAAGCAGGATTCTTTTTGACTGCAGAGGGCAGGCAGTATCCTACCGAAGGGTTTCTGGTGTGGGATGGCGGACCAGGCATGCAGCATGACCCCTCGTTGTGGCCTGACGTTGACAAGTTCATCCCGGAGCGCTACCTTGTGCCTGCGGAGGACCCGTTGCACCCTGTCAAGGATGCTTGGAGAGCTTTTGCAAGAGGTCCCCGAGACTGCATTGGACAGGAGATTGCTTGGGTTGAAATCAAGCTGGTTGCCGCTCTCATCATCCGCAAGTTCGATGTGGAGGAGGCGTGGGATGAATGGGATGCTTCTCGGTAAGTTTGCTCTCTTGCCTACAGACGCTGGGGGCACACACGCTAACAACTGTCTCCAATAGTGGCATCAAGGGACAAAAGGATATGGTGAGAGGCCAGCGGTTGTACGTGGCCGGCGACGGAATTGGTCACCCCAAGGATGGTATGCCTGTTCATGTGCGGCTCAGACAAAAGTGAACACAAGGATCGTCGATACCTTCCTTGCATTGGTTCGATGTCAATCCAAGCAATATGTGGAACCTCGAAGCAAATCTAAGTCCTCGCCTCCTCGGAAGCTAGTCCATGGCCGCTGTCAATTGCCGCCCTTGGCAGGAAGAAAGCCACCGTAATCGGATTTCGTTGTTCAGTTGATGAGCTGTGATGGTGTTACACGGCATTCATGTCGACTATCATTAATGTTTGTGCTCGGCAGTAGCGCGTATTCACCAAATACGCGGGAATCTCTGTCGGGGTAGGTGAGGCCGAAAGGCGGGATCACCTTACCACATTGATCAGTTTAGCAATAGTGTCCGGCGCAGGCAGGCAGGCTTGACAGGGTAAAACTGTTAGACATTTAATGCTTTTTAGACTGAGCAGAAACCAAGTTGGCAAATCAACAAAAAATGGGTTGACCGCACACTGCAGGCCTTGCGTATGGGCATGTACGTCATCGTGGGATGAGCATGATGATCTCGGGCATGTTCAATCGGAATCAAAGAGAAAGCAGAAAAGTTACCAGAAAATCAGACAAAGGTTTGTCAAGGCCTCTATGCTCCAGGCACTCGCTCTAATGTCGCCGCAAGCAGCTCGGTTCAGCTGCACCGGTGGCTTGCAGCGTCTGGTCTCAGTCTAGCTTACACGCACCACCCACGTTCCAACGTTGTCACCCCGCCGAAGCCGGTGAGAGCTTACGAGGCATGTAAAATCCGACGAGCTATTGATACCTGGAAGAGCCTAGATCGGCAAACGGCAGTATCGGTCCTCGTCTCAAACGATCGCGAACAATCGGTTGTTAGTGACGTTTGATCCGGACGGATGGCTGGACCCGAGCAGTTGCAGTTGCAATCAACGGGGATGCGGTGTGCCCTAGGCTCGGAACGCAGCCATCATGCAATGGGCGTCAGTACTTCTCTCCGGTACATAAGACTACTGAATCCGGAATCGCTGGTGGCCTCTTCCGTCATTCCTTCCCAGGTTCCCGGCATCTTTGACGCTCAACCGTTGAGGCATACTCGTGCAAGAAATCTTGGCTCCAACACCATAAGCCGCCGTTGCCTACTTTCTTTCCTGGGCGTTCACATTTCTTGAGCCCACCATTGATGCACTGTGGCTCATCCATCATGGTCCACATTCTGAGGCTCTCGGCCCTAGTTCTCTGTGCCAGCCATGGGGTTCTTGGTGATTCGATAACCGTGGAGGGTCCGGGTGTCAAGTTCGTTGGTCTGCAAAACAAGACTTCTATGTAAGCTCCCTCACTAAGTTTCTCATTACCCGAGTTTCAAGTAAATATTCATGCCGGAAAAGGATCAACACTTTCATGGGCATCAGGTATGCTCAAGCACCAACTGGAAATCGGAGGTGGAGAGCGCCAGTGCTGGTTGAGTACAACAACGATGTGAACACACCTTTGCAACTCATTGACGGAATACGGCCGGGGCCTATGTGTGTCCAGTCCAGTCCATACTGGGGCTTGGAGGGCGCAACAGCAGCTGCTCGGGTAAGGAAACGACAAGACAACGGAGACGAATCCGAAGACTGCCTTTTGTTGAACATCCAAACACCAATGATACCTAAATACCAGAGACTGCCTGTCCTCGTATACATACATGGGGGAGGTGAGTCAGGCGGAAATTCATGTCTTCGAGGCCTCCAGCTGAAACTCTCCAAACTCCAGGTTATATCGCTGGTGGTCAAACCGCAAGCACTGGAGATAGTCTTGTCGGCCAGTCGAATGGGACAATGATCTTTGTAGGACTGCAATACAGACTAGGACCGCTTGGCTTTTTATCCGGAAACGATGTTAAGAAGGATGGGACAGCCAATAGTGGCCTCCTGGATCAGAGGATGGCTCTCAAGTGGATTCGATCCAACATCCACATATTTGGGGGCGATCCTAACCGCGTTACTCTTTCTGGAGGCAGCGCAGGAGGAGGTTCTGTCACCATGCAGATGGTGATGTACGGCGGATCAGAGGAAGCACCATTTCAAGCAGCGATTCCAGGTAGGTGTGCCGTTCAACAAAGACTTTGCTTCCATGAAAGATTGAACGCTCTCTAACACAGGCAGAGTTTCCGTGGTGGACCCCGCTATATGACAACGGGTGGCAGCAACAACAGTATCGAGAGTTCTTGAGGGCAGCTAGATGCTCTTCATTGAAGTGCTTGCGAGACGCCTCACTTTCCCGCATACGTTCAGCTACTGAGATTGCATTCAGGACAGCCTATCACCACAAGGACTACGCGTTCGGAATATTTTACTGGGGACCGGTGGTCGATGGACACGTCATCCCCGATCATCCTGCTCGCCAATTCAGAAATGGGCATTTCACGAAAGTCCCCGTCATGACGTATCGAAACTTTGACGAAGGGTTCCTGTTCACCAACTTCTCACTGGCGTCAGAAAGCGAGGTTATGTCTGATCTCACCTCTCTATGGCACGACTCGGACGGCTTCTTTGCTGAGACTGTATCGATGCTCTATCCCACGAGTCTTTACAATCGAACCCACCTCGACGCCTTGACTATTTACCCCGAGGCTCGGGAGGCTGGGATTCTGGAATCCCCTCTTTCGGACTCTTTCGTGAAGCGATCCGCCATCATTGGCGACGCTCTAGTGAATTGCCCAACCAGACATATTGCTAGGTCAGTAGTCAAGTATGGTCAACCGGCCTACAAGCTCGTCTTCGACGCAGGCTACCAATTCCACGGGACCACGGATTATTATTTATACAGTAGTGTGACGAATGGTAAGAATTTCGCGAAAACTATCTTGAAGAGGAATTACTGACTGTTGTAACAGCCGATGGCTCGAATGAAGGAGAGTTCTCTTTCCCTGGAAACGCGACCTTGGCCAAGATCATGCGAGGCTACTATATTTCCTTCGCTCTCAACCATGACCCCAATGGCGACGGCGACAAAACAACGAAGCCTTCGTGGCCTAAATATCAAGAGGAAGACTCCAAAGTTCTTTGGGTTGGGTACACAGATATTGAGGGTCGCGCTGATCCGGACAACTCGGCCAATTGCCAGTTTCTGCTAAACACGCGTGGTACCAACTGCGGCCTTGTTGAGGACTGGTGATGGGCAAGTTGTTGCATGGAATTTCAGCCCAGATACCTTGTAAGCTTGAAGTTCTCAGCCAATTCTAGAATCGAGACCTCAGCTCGCGACAGACGTACATAGTGCACAGGTACAAAATAATCATGTTTAAGTGGAATTGTATTCGGAATGATTTTCCTTTTGCCCGTGCGGTGTTTCAACCCAATAGAAGCCGAGGGATAAGCGCATGACATGCAAGCGACAATGAGTGTCACAATACTAGCAGAGGGCAAACTGGACATTAGCATCCATATCACGATTCACCTGGTTTTTGGGGTAGATGCTCGCATGTCGTACTATCAATACGCGAGGACTTGCTTTCCTAGCCAAAAAGGGATACAAAAACCCGACGTAGTGAGGACCCTCGGCTATCGCCACACTCCGCGTATTCGGGCTGGAGCCATACCCTGGCTGACACTAAGCACTGGGTAAAGCTGGCTATTTCGTATCGACGTATCAACGTGGAGACTCAAGGGTCTAATGACACTCAAAGTTTACGCTTCAGACAATCTGTATCAGTCACAAAACCCAGCATTTTCACTCGCAGAGGATGCCTTATGTGAGCAGCTGGACTTAGATGTCATGAAATGTAGAGGCAATACGCGTACTTGAATTCTTGCTATTCGCCGATCTCATAAGGACTTTCGTACAAAGGTACAGCGGGCAAACAACTTGCGGCAAGTATATGTTCGTCGTGATTCGGCTGAGTATTCCAGCGAACAGGTAGTTACGTGGCTAGCTTCATTGACCTGCATGTTCAATGCCAGATCTGTCGGTGAATCGGGCAATCCAACTCGAGATTTCATCCACGGTGAAGCAATAGTTAGTATCATGAAGATAGACGGGCTTGTTATAAACTCATGTTGCAGCCTTGACAATGGAAGATGAAAAGATTAATATGATTATAGCGTTCATACCAAAATGAATTTACCCTTGTGTCTTATCCTGTTTTTAAGCTGTCTCGCTGATGCGACTTCAGCGCTAAACTCGACGATTCTCAACCCCATTCTGCCTGGGTTCTATCCCGACCCCAGCTGCATCTTTGTCAAAGAATTCGACGAGACCTTCTTCTGCGCATCATCCAGCTTCCTTGCTTTTCCTGGCATCCCAATCACTGCAAGCAAGGACCTGCAAAACTGGGCTCTCATCGGCCATGCGTTCTCTCGACGCGACCAATTACCTGAATTTACAAGTCCCATTACAGAAGTCGGGGGCATCTGGGCACCGACCCTTCGATACAACAACGGGACCTTCTTCTTGACGACCACTCTCGTCCTCGATTACTTGCCGGTGAACGATTCTTCTCGTTGGCGAAACTTCATTCTCACATCGACCGATCCGTATGACTCAGCCAGCTGGTCTAATCCTCTTCATTTTGAGGCAGATGGGTACGACAGCAGCCTCTTCTGGGACGATAATGGCCAAGTCTACGTGAAATGGGCACCCCTGGCAGAAGTACGATCTGGGATATTCCAGTCCACGATCGATCTCAACACTGGCACTGTGGGCAAGGTAATCAACATCTGGAATGGAACCGGAGGCACGGCACCGGAAGGGCCCCATGTCTACAAGAAAGACGGTTTCTACTATCTGATCATCACGGAGGGTGGGACTTTCTTGAACCATATGGTCACCATAGCCCGTGCCAAGATTGTCAACGGACCATACGAGGCAAACCCGAACAACCCAATTCTTACCAACGCGAATTCGACCGAATATTTCCAGGCTGTTGGCCATGCCGATCTGTTTCAGGACGCTGGTGGGAGCTGGTGGGGTGTAGCGCACGCGATGCGCGTCAACCTACAAAACAGGGTCTTCCCAATGGGCCGCGAGACGGTTCTGCTCCCAGTGGCATGGAAACCAGGCCAGTGGCCTGTGCCAACCCAGGTTGAAGGGATCATGTCTGGATGGGAGCTGCCGTCTGATGATCTCGAACAGAATATGACGATCGTCGGTCAAGATGTTGCAGGGACGGACGCCATTGATTTCACCGAGATACATCTCAAGCCTTCCCATCTTGTCCACTGGAGATATCCGAACGGAAGCAACTTCAACTTTTCGCCTGATGATCCAAGTTGTTGGCTTAAGCTTTTGCCTTCCTTCGGCAATCTTTCGTCAGGTGTTGCAAACGCAAGCGACGAAGGCCTGAGCCTTCTGGCTCGTCGACAATCTCACAGTTTTTTCACATTCAGCGTTGACCTGGCTTTTTACCTTGGTTCAAAGAGTGACGAGGCCGGTGTGACTGCGTTCGTTAGCGAGAAGACACACATAGAGCTGGGGTCCGTTCAGATGGTACCAACCGGCAAAAACGTCACCAGCTCTCCAGCTCCACATCTGCGTGTTCAAGGAGCTTCCGATGGCACGCTGATCGAGTCATCATCGCTGGTCTTTCCCGAAGAGTGGAGAGATCAGATGCTGAGTCTGGAAATAAAAGCCTTCAACACATCTCACTACGCGTTCTCTGCTAGGCCGGCAGCGTATCAGTCCAAACTAATAACAGTCGCATATGCTCCCGCTTCACTCATCCGGCCGATTTTCACAGGCAAGTTTAGGTTCCCGACTTGAAATAGTTCTTCGACTAATCGATACAAATGTCTAGGAGCACTTTTGAGTGTTTACGCAACGACCCGTGGCGCTAATAAAGCTGGGAAGCATGTCTGTGTGAGCAAGTGGAGATACCAAGACGATGGCCAATTGAGAAGTTGAGCAGCCAAGTGGCGTCTAAGTAAGGGAAGCGCATCTATGAGTAAGATTGGATGTTCCTTCCTAGTAAAGTACTGTTTCGTCCTTTGAGGCTACCAATCAATTTACCATACAAGCTCAGCGCTAATCATCGAGCGGAGCCCTCCACATCGAAGAAGAATGGAACTTGTCCCAGCGGTCCCTCTTCTCGATAGGAACTCACAAACTCTTCCTGTGATACTTCGCTCACTTCTTCCTCTTCCCCGGAGTTCTCATCCTCTTCCTCAGCGGCTGCGGGATTGTCTTCGATGTCTGCGGCCTCAAACGTCTCCATGAATTGCTCTACTGCGTAATCTACTCGGAAAGTCGATCTCAGCTGCGCGGCTGTAGCTCCCTCGATTTTAAGGCCGCGGAGAGACCGAGCTCGGCTTAACGCGACGTATGCTTGCCCGTGCTCGAAGATCTTTGCTAGATCGACTGTAACACGGTCAAGGGACAGGCTCTGGCTTTTGTGGATGGTCATAGCCCATCCTTGAGCGAGAGGTATCTGGCATCGCGAGAGATGGCTGTAAGGTGACGCGTCCCCGAATCCGATGACGCAGCAATCAGGTCCGACGACGCAGCGTACACCATGTGCAAAGTGCACTAGAGGAACTGAGTTCGGTCAATATAACAAGATCAACAAAAGCACGTGTCTCTTGTTGCTAGGTAGTAAATTGTAGACTTACACTTGTCACCAACTACATTCGCGCGATCCAGAAAAGATACGATATTTGAGTGTCTTATCTCGGCAGCCTTATAGGCGTCGTCATCATGCTCGAAGTTTCCTCTATTTGGCGGCTCAGGTCTTCTAACCTCGGAACCTGGTACGAAGCCAATGACAGTGCCCTGCCTTCCGTTGCAAAGACCCCTACCTAGATCAATCTGTGACATCTCGCGTTAGCGACTCGGGCTCTGCGTCCACATAATTCGAGAAGTGACATACATTGGCAAGCAATACAACCGGCGTGTTGGCCTTCAGTTCTAGAGTTTGCGCGTAACGGTGATCGTCAAGGTTCCGATGTGGTTGTGAGGTTTCTCCCTGGACGCATTCGACAGCGTCAATAGCCTGGTACTTCCGAATCTTTCCCGGAATTGGGTCAAATTTCTGCTTATTGCGCTTGGCAACTTCGTCCTTGGTGGATTTCAGCTCAGTTGCGTTCTCGGTTTCACTTTCGTGATTCAGAAGAAGGTTCACGTCGTCTGTTTCGAGGAACCGGCCTAATCGGCACTTTTGGAGAACCCCAATGAACGCTTCGTCTTGTTGTCGGTGAATCTTGGTTAGGTGTACAGTTTTGAAGTTACACCTTGCCCATTCCGGAGATTTGAATGCCCATTTGTCCTCGGCCTCGAACTCGACACCATGCCCATCAGGGCAGACGCGCGAGGCACCAATCTTTCTCATTCCCCTGCCGCATGCCATACACCACTGGAAGGGATCCACCGGCGGCAGCTGGCAAAAGTCCCCAACGACAATCATCTGAACACCTCCAAAAGGCCTGGTGTCTTTTCGGGTGGCGCTCATGACACGACTTAGTCGCTCAAAGAACTGATTTTCTATCATGCTGATCTCATCGATGATGAGAACCTGAGTTCCCGTGTACCGTTTGAATATCTTTTTACCTTGTGCCTTTCTTATGAGGCTGTAAGTGTTAGGATCTTGGCTGTATAGTGGCTTTTTCAAATCGTCCGGCGTCCAACCAGCATAGTTATAAGTTGTTCTGCCTTCAATATTGAGAGCGGCCTGTCCAGTGGGAGCGATGAGATTCACTGTCTTTCCAGATCCTTGAAGTAAAGCGCTGAAAGCTCTGTGTAGTGCTTTGACCAGAACTGATTTGCCGCATCCGCCTGATCTACAGTGACCTTGTCAGCGAATGGCCGAGATGAGACCTGGCTCGGTCAAACATACCCAGTGATGAAAACATTGTGACCTTGCATGGCCAGGTCCATAGCATGTTGTTGTTCCGCGCAAAGCGGAGGTTCTTTAGGTCTTTCTGGAGGTGCCGCTAGATTATGTTCAGCTTGTTCCGCTTTCAGAATCTTAATTTCGTCATTCGTTAAATTGCTTAGACCTGCGTCGGCAGATGAAGCATTGGCAGGCGACGCAGTATATCTGTTGTCCGAGGCAAGAGGTTGAGAGGTGTTATCAGAAGCGGTAGCTGGTGTAGCAGCGTATTGAGGAGGTGGGCAAGGTTGAACCTCCTTCTCGATCGGTGCCTCGGTGACCGTCGCTTCGAATCTCTCAGTCGCTGTCGCCAGCTGAGCGTTTGAAACAAGTGGGGGAAAATGAGAACCGTTATGGGCGGGGGGATAGGGAAGGTTATTTTGAGAATTATCAGGCAAAGGCATGGCGGGACGGCTAGAAACGGGAGCGTGGGGGATGATAGGTGGGCAATATGAAGCATTGCCAGGCAAAGGAGGAACAGACGCGTTATCAAAAGCCATCGCAGAGTATGGCGGTGGGGCAACATATTCCTGCCTCAAAGGAGCTGTTGCTTGTGGCATTTGTCTCGTGAGTTCTGTCGTACTATACTCCCGCCTCCTAGGAGCTGCTTGTCGCAATTGATTCGTAAGCTCTCGTCGGAGCCTGCTAACCTACTGTGCATTAGCTTCAAGTAGTTCCACTTCGGGAAAGGGATCCCTTACGGCTTCAGAAAAAGTCTTGGTGCCCACGACTTTGGTGAATCCTGTCAGTGAAATTCCTCCAGAAAGCGAAGCCCATCCCGACCAGATTGCTACCTACAGCCAGCTTTTGAAACCCCTTTGGTTTGAGCCTGACAATCTGCCCAGCTCGTAAAAATACCGCATTGATTTCCTTTCCAGACGATATAGTATGCCTTTTTCCTCCCCGAAGCGTACAAGTCGGGAGGGATGCCCCGTGTGTATTCGGCCAGCAGGCGATTTACCTCGGCTTGGATCGGATCTTTGGAGGAATGCGCAGATGATCGTCCATTGCCTCGAGGCTGAGAGGCATCATGCGATCGTTGCGATATCGCACAGTTATTTTGGTAGATGGGCGTTGCGTTCGTCGGCCCATCGCCGTCGTCGATGGCGATGTACTCGGCGGGAGGGGCTTGTTGTCGCTGGCGCTTCGCTGGGCGATTTGAACGCGACCTGCCCCGCGACCGTTTGCGGTTTCTCGGAAAGTCTATGCGAGCGAGCAAACGTTAATGCAGCTTCTTAACGGCGTACTCCTTCACAGCTGGACAAGCTTACCTGTGAACTCCACCATTGCTTCGTGACTAGTGTTGTACGGAAAGGGGCGGGCCGTTACCATGGATCGGTTGGCTGCACGTCACATTCCAAGATCCCCGAAGCTTGGGAAGATTACATAAGAACCTTAATTGCCGCGTGTGGCGCACGGATGGATGCCCAATGAACGACAGGCCCAGGCACCGCCTGTGCACGGACTTCGGAATTCTGAGATTCTCGGAAAGCGTGCGGTGGGCCCAGACTTGCTTCATGATGGAATCCGCACCGATCGTTGAGTCGAAGTCAGTTATCATGCTTGGGCGGCGGCTGCAGTCCTGGATTTCGGAGATGTCTACTTGGCGTGGAATTGATTGTGGGATCATCTGTCGCCCTTGTTCGACGGTCCAGCCGCGAGTTGAGGCAGTGCCACGACCACGGCGCTATACGCGTATGATGAGGCTGGAAAATTGCAACAACACGATTGTGATTTCCATAGCAATGACCAGACAGAACTGAAAGTAGCCGTATTTCGTTCCTTTGGCGTATACGCGGGTCCTTACAGCTTCTGGACTTCCAACCGCAACGCTACTTGTCCCGCTGACTGTAGGTGTCTTGTCAGCATGATCGTCGACCTTCTTCTGCAAGGGTTTCTCCCATGAATACCGTTCGAATTTGTGCGGTTTTTTTATTGAAACCATACCATTAAACATTCCTCACTTGTTCAATAATCTGACCTTTGGGGGAGATCTCATGATGAAGATTGGTGCAGTCGCACTCATTCTGGCCAGCGCAAGTACTGTGCTGGCTGGTGAAGAACTGCCAGCTTGCGCCAATGACTGCTTAGCATCCATTGCAAAGGAGCTTAGTTGTTCTTCTTCTGATCTCAATTGTTTGTGCGCTCGATCCGAATCCCTCTCTGCGAAAATGGCCGGTTGCATCGTTACTCTGGATGTGATTTTGGAGACATCGGACGTAAGTGGTTGATTAAAGTCACTATCCTGATGGTAGTTGTTCTTACTTCATTCAGCTGCTGCAATATAGGCACCAAACACTTGCGTGCAAGTCAACAGCGGATCTGCATCTCAGACCGGATCGTCAGCGAGTCAAACCACAGGATCCGCGGCAACAAGCAGTGCCCTTGCTGATGTGCCTTCGGCAACCAATTCAGGAAATCGCAAGCAGAGTACACTTGAATTTGCGGGGCTTATTTTGGTGGCATGTGTAGTCTTTGTTTGGTAACGGATCATGAAATCCCTAGATGAGGTACTTACCTTTCGAGCTTCTGTTTTCTGCGTCATGGGTGGCTACATCGATTCAACAAGTTCTTCACGAGTCAAGGCCAGTCCTCCTGTAAAACTTATTGTTCTTTGGTCTTATTGGTTAGAGTTGCGAGAATGACGAGCACGTGGAATGACATCTTTAGCTCTCCGCGAAGAGAATCTCTATGGTATTCACAAAGTGCGTACGTACGAAATGCAGAGTAAAGCATTCTAGAGAGTGTTCGATTTGAAGAATAAATAGCTTTGTGCGCTATGACAAGCTCGGTGAGTATCACACGCTACTTCAGAGGAGGAAGCTGCTTAGCAGCGCGCATCCGTTCCCAAGAGACAACGTATCCATCGACTGTGTCAATATCTTCCGCAAACCCAACCTCTCGAGACCGGGACAAATCATATTGCCGATCAAAGTCAAAGTCGACCAGCATGAAATGTGTATGCGCCCAGCCTTGCTTGTCAATGAGCTTCTCGTCGAGGCCGTGTTCCTTGGCCAACGCTCTCCACACATCTCTATGCTCCTTCACGAAGTCCTCCATCTTGACTGACTTATCTCCAGGCCCCTCTCCAGTGAGTCCGAAGTGGGCGCAGAGTCCAGGCCAGACCTGGGACCACGATACCGTCTTGCCGTCTGCCATGTTGAACACGGCGCCGTTGCCACACTTCTCCGGGTTCAGAGCTGCGTAGATCTCCATCTTCGAAAGGATGTCCTGGAAGGTATCGGAGTGTGTTGAATGGTATCCGTGCTCGTAACCCGGAAAGGGGACACTCGCGCCTGCGCCTTTGACCGCTCGGTAGATGCTCAGGTAGAGGCCGATACCTTGAGCCATGTTCATCGGGTTCGGGGTAGGGGTGAAGCCCACGATGCCATCAGGGCGGATCTCAGTGAAGGTCCAAGGCTTTCCCTCGGAGAGCGATTTGAGCGTGTCGTATTGAGTGTAGTAGAAGATGTTGCTTGCCCACGGTTCGGGGATTCGGGGATAGTCCTCACGAAGTGGGGCCTTGATCTCAAGTTCCTTAGAAAACTCAAGACCGTAGCTGTTCATGGCGAGACTGAGCAACATGGCCTAAAGCAACAGATACTGGAACACTTACCCCTTCCCTCCTGTTTGAAGAATAATAGCCTGCAGCTTGGGCGAGACTTGCTCAATGGCTCTTACAGCGGTTTCCAAGAGACTCGTATTCTTTTCCTTCAAACTTTGAAAGTCGGCCGTCTGTATGTACGCTGCATTAATGTCAGTCTCTGCACTTCAAAATAGGTGGCTTTCAGGACGCCACAACTAACCTGTAAAAAACACGTGGGTGACACTGTCGATGTCTTGAATCTTTTCTTTCAGAGAGTCGACGACCTCCTCTACCGGCTTCGTAAGATCGATTCCGGAGACAATAAAGGCGCTTATCTTCCGGTAGCTGCGCCTGTTGTAGGCTGAGAGGACGGTTAGTCGTTCCGGTGATGCGGTTGAACGTTGTAGGTGTTGGATAGGTCCGAGCTTGGTTCACGAGAGACCAGCCAGAAATGCCGGAGGCTCCAAGAATGAGTGCATGTGCCATACTTGTGTTTCGAAGGTATCTTTCCTGATGCGACTTGATAATATAAATTGGCGAGAAGTGTTTAGAACTTTCCTCTTGACATTTATAGGCGATGCTCCTCAAAC
The DNA here is from genome assembly GCA_025328345.1 of Colletotrichum sp. SAR11_59. NCBI lineage: Eukaryota > Fungi > Ascomycota > Sordariomycetes > Glomerellales > Glomerellaceae > Colletotrichum > Colletotrichum sp. SAR11_59. Next base: position 20,220 of record JAKMXC010000518.1, on the reverse strand, counting down.
GAAATACGTTATAGCTGACAAAGGTAGCTCGGGATATGAATTCCGCGTACCGCGCAATAGGTGGACGACGTACTAGTCGCAGCGAAGACCAGCGCGTCTTAGACCGCGCATTCCACGGCTTCCGCTAAAAGAAGAAGCAAAGTAAAACTAGTCAAACCATGCCCTAGGTGGTTTGATTTAACGTCATACTAAAGGTCAAATTTCAATCCACCCTATCACAACAATCTGAGAATCGTCATCACGTCGGCTTCAGGTGGGCTTCATTTGCTTTGCTTTAACATGATTGGCTATGTGCCGTGTGCTGCAGTGTAGTTCAGCAATAATACCTGTCCACAAAAATGGCGTCTCGATCGCCTCCATGGGGTAATTGCCAATGTAGTAACTCCGAATGGGGTGACAAACAATAGAATTGGATCATTATGTACTACAGCATAACGTCAAGACAAATCGAGTAAACGCATGACATCCTTATTCTCTAAGTTCATCTGTAGAACGACGTAGTCCCTTTCTAGTCGTTGGAAGTTGCTACTAATATGTGATATGATATGTGCCTATATTGGGATGGAGCTGAGAATTGACTTCGAATACAAGACCTCACTCGACCTTGGCTGAAGTGACCTTAACCCACATGTTCTCTTCCACGAAAACGTTGTAGCTGTACGAGTCCCACGGCTTGACAGGATTCGCAAGCTCAAAGTCGAAGTTGCGCATCAACTACACGATGGAGTTAGTATTCCTGCAGCGTTCGAGTCAACCAGATTGTGAAAGTTGTAGCTCACCTCAAAAAAGGTCTTGAACAGCTCCATGAATGCGACAGGCTTTCCGGCGCACATGTAACGCCCATAGCCGAATGCCATTTCCACCTCACGCTCCAAGCTAGCTCTGGTGGCATCATCAACCTCTAAAAAGCGCTCGGGCCGGAAAAGGTCTGCATCTGCGCCAAATATAGCGCGAGACTTGAGCATTGCAGGTGCATTCATACAGATAGCGGTGCCTCCAGGAACAAATACGCCGTGAATAGTTTCGCCCTGAGGAGGAACCGTCTTCGGGTAAAGTCCAGTGGCGGGAGCTCGGATGCGAATTCCTTCGTAGATCAAAGCCTATTATTCGGAGATATATGTTAGATGTGAGGTGAAGATTGACAGATAGAGGAGGCACATACCCTCAAGTAAGGAATCTTGGTGCCCTCGTCGTACGTGATAGGGGTCGATACACCAGCCTTGACTGCTTGCTGAATTACATCTTTGAACTTCGAATAAACTCTGGCGTTGCTCATCAAGTGCAGCAGTGTGATTCTGATCACAGATGCAGTAGTGTCGGATCCAGCAACCAACGCAAAAAGACCCTCTGCCTCGCACTCTTCCCTACTCATGCCGTTCTTGATCCAAGATCCCTGTCGCGTATTAGTCGAAATGGTAGCGATGGCTTGCTCATACACCACATACCAACATGTCCCGCTGTTGCTCTGAGCCGGTTTTGAATCTTTCACCGACGTGCTTCTCAGCAATTCTGGGGATATTTGAGTTACTAAGACCGGCGGAATGCGACACTGGGTAATAACTTACCCCATCATTTGGCCCAGCCCGCGCTTATCGGTCGGTCGCGGGCCACTGAAACTGAGGAACCACTTGGAGAACATGACGTTGCGGAGAATAGGAGCGTCCAGCATAAGCGCGATTACCGGCCAACTTTTTCTCACATCTTCGATAAAGCCAAAGACATCCGCGTTCGCGTTTAGATGGCCAAAGGGCTTTCCGAATGATGCGCTTGTAATGACGTCCATGGTCAGGAAGACCGACAACTCAGCCATGTCGACTAACACGTTGGTGTCTGCATAGCTTGTCTTGAGGAGAGTGATGAGACTGGTGATCTGCTCGTCGACGCTTGGTTCCAAAAGATCGATCTCACGTCCCGCGTAACCAGCGGCTGTCTTAGCTTTCATCTTATCATGAAGCGTCTTGTCCAATACGGTGATCATAGTGTCTTGGTAAGGGTTAAAGCGGGCGGAGATATACCAGCCGTCTTTGCCATAGTCGCCGCGCACAGCATTTGCACGGCGCAAGATCTCTGGATCGTCAGTGAGGAGCTCATTGGGGCCTACGCGGACCAGGCGGCTGTTGTAGTCGTCATTGATGGTTCGGTATAGCTTCTCCTGGCGGGCGCTTCGGGCGATTTCTATGATCCAAAGATAAGAGAACGACCCTAGGAAGGGACCTGGAATATGTCTAAGACGGTACCAAGCAAAGAAAGATGTGCTGATGTACCAGGAAGTAAAAAGAAACATCCCCAGCAAGGCCAGGCTTGCAGGCGATGCTTCCAACAATGAAATCGGAAGCGCACCCATCGTGAGGATCGTATGACAGGTTGTCTGCTAAAGGATAACGCAGGAGATTGCCGAAAGATTTCTTCCAGGAGAAGAGGGCCCTTTTGAAGAGGACGTCTCCTCTTGATGGGGATGAAACATGGTGCAATAAGTCCGCTGAGATGTAAGCAGCGCGTTGTATCGCGTTTCCATTTGGCGGCCCTGAACATGCCGATCTTCAGGGTTGGGTCGGACTACGGCAATTACGATGGAAATATCTCAAATGCTATTCGCCCAGCATTGTCGTGTTGCACAAGGGTGGCACCCGACTGCAGCTTGGCGGCCGCTTGACGTAGCATTCTGCCGTTGGGCCTTAGCATGCATTCACGACGACTGCAGAAATTAAAGTGAAGGTCAAGTGAGGAGACGTGGCAATCACATCTCACAACTTACGTTGAAGATAATGGGGTAATTTGGCCTATTTGGTGCTGCAGACGATACGAACGTTGTTGGTCAGAAGCGTGACCTATTTGTGGGTAGATAAGCCCCTGGGAGGGCAGGGGTTGGAGGAAACGCACAGAGTTGATGCAAATGCGCATTGTCGTGATTCTACATCTTCCCACATATTGAGCCCAAACTTCATAGTGAATAATGGCCGTGGTAAAATGATCTCAGACGATTAGACCAGTAATCTGGAGACCGGCCGCGACGGCATGTCAGCACAGGGAGATCTACGTCGTTCGAAATGGATATCATCATTCATCAACCGAGGCCATGACGTTTCTTAAAGCAATTGACACTGGTGAAAGATTGAGGAACTTGAGAGACAAAGACATCATGGAGATTCTACTTCTGGTAAAAAATGATACAAATGCCTATTCGAATTGAAATACTTGAAAGTCGGAAACATCCTCAATCCACCAAGATTCAGTTGCTTGCTTGCCCGAACTGTTCATACATCAACTCGGCTACCTTGACTGCAAGATCCCATAAGGTCGGCGTGTGAATCAAATCGAATAATGGCAAGTCGACGAAGAAGTACTGCGAAATCCACCCGGTGAGCTCGATAGCGTTCAAGGAATCCAAGCCGATGTCGTCTAGCAACGCGGTGGGCAGAATTTCCGCGTCTGGTTGAGCAAGCAATTCTGACATTGCATTTCCAATATGCTTGACGATGAGCTCGATGGTCGCCTCATCTTGCAGTTTCTCCGGGTTGGTCTGGGCGAGAAATACAATGGCGTCCACCTTATCCTCGCCAGCTTGTTCCTGTGCGCTGCTGCCACGTTGGCTGTTGAAACTGTATGCAAGACCTATGCGAGCATCTCTCTTCCACAGAACGTGGGTCGAAGGATTAGCTAGCGGCTTCTGGGACCACAACCCCAGGACCATTTGACTCATGTCGAAGGTCGCATCCGGGTTGGGCTGAGAGTGGAGAATGTTTGCTGTCATGCAGTCCAACAGGTCTTGCTCGCCGAGAACATGGTAGCCAGCTGCCTTTGCCCTGAGCTCCATGTTATCTGTCTGGGCAACGACTCCAATGCCGCCCATCACACCGATGTCGATGACTGACGCTGGAAGTCCAAGGCTGTGGCGAAATTTGACGAAAGCATCGAGATACGCATTGGCGGCATTGTAATTGGCTTGACCAATCTGTCCGGTAATTCCACTCATGGATGAAAAGAGCAGAAAGAAGTCTAGCTGCTGATGCAGCAGTGCATTGTGGAGGTTGAGCGTGCCGTCGACTTTAGGGCTGACACACTCTCTCCATTCTGTAAATGTCATACGGGTAGTTGCGTTGTCCTGAAACCTGTTAGTGACGTACCATACAGTGAGTTGCATGAGTGAAGAACGTACCCTCAACACCATTGACATTTGAATGACTCCGGCGATAGGCCTGGTAGCTGATTTGATCGCGCGTGACACATCGTCCAGGTTTGTCACGCTACCAGCAACAGTCTTCACGAGACAACCCTGGCTTCGCAATTCCTCGAGGAAGTTGGACGTCTCAGGCGTCCCTCCTGAAGAGCGTGAAAGGAAAACCAATTCCTTCGCGCCATTCTCGACCATCCAAGTCGACACAGCACGGCCCAAGCCTCCCAAACCACCAACCATTAAATAAGCAGCATCTGAGCGGAAGCTGAGTCCCGTTGCAGAGGATGACATCTTAAGCTTCTTGCGCTGGTCCTGGTCGGGCGTCTGAAGGATGACCTTGAATTCTCCGGACCCCTCTTGAGAAGCAGCTTGGAATGCTTCACGACTGTGGTCTGCATCAAAGATTGAGACGAGCGTCGTCCAGCTCAGCCTTGGCTTTTCGGAGAAGTAGGATTTGCACTCCTGGAATGCCCTGCAAATTCTAAGTTAGCCTTTGTCTAGTACAAGACATACAGAGTTAGTATTGGCTTCGTACCTTCCAATCAATTCGGGTTCTTCAACACTAAGAAGTGCAGTGTTGACGACACGATAGGCTTGGCTAGAACGCAAAGTCTCGGGTAGGCCTCTCGTTACGGGAGAATCAGAGATATCGAGGAAGGTTCCCGTTGATGAGAGGCACTTCAACAAGTCCTCTGATTGATGGCCTGGCAGCCCCAGCACGTAGTCCACCTTTGACCCGTTCATGGAAGCCCTGATCTGCGAGATGATTGGCTCGCCACCGCTGGTGAAGATGCAACTCTGAGGCACCTGGTAATCATTCTTCAAGATCAATTGGTCTGTTTCTGAATCAACGATGGCATGAATCTAGAATAACATTAGCTTTCTGATCTTAAGAGCCTATTGATGACAGAATCTGTGTGGTCTTACCTTTGCGCCGATACTTTTCAGGATCTGCACCAGTGCGAGACTCAGGTGAGATTGAACAAAATGCAACAAGACGACCTTGAAAACCCAGGGTTAGCATGAACCATTCAAAAATGAGTCAGAGAGGCAAATCCTACAGCGTCTTTTTGAATTCTTCCGAACTCGACAACCGCCAAGAAGGCTGCTGCATACGAAAAAGGCAAGGAGGAAGCAATTTCAAAGGAAGTCTCCTCTTCCAGTCGGAGACAGCGTGTGGACGAGATGTCAAGGTGACTTGTGAGGGCGCCGCTAGAAAGGAACATAACCCTGTCTCCAACCTGAAAGCCTTGGACGTCGCGACCAACTTCAGTGATGACTCCGGCTCCCTCATGCCCAAGGCAAAGCTTGCTGGTATCGACGATACGCTTTACTGTATCGGCATCCTATTCCGAAGGTTAGCAACCATCGCTCACGCACCATACCTAGTAGGCATCCTTGTGCTCGACTCACATCTTTCCAAACAGCAGATGCCTTGACCTCAACTCTGACACTGCCAGGTTCAAGATCCTGCAAGGGGAAGCTGATCCAGTTCAACGAGTCGATTTGACGTGGTTTCTTCGGCAACAGCCTAGATAAGAACTGTGCAGCTCTACGTGACGAGCATTGGGATAACTCCGCCCGAGCCGTGGTCCAATCAAATCTAGGTACTTGCACAGCACCGTTATTGATGGAAAACTCAAAGTCCGGGCTCAAGACATCATTGAAGCGCCGCAAAGGCAAGCTCTTCACGATTTGTAGCAGACATTGAGCAAGGTTTCCGGGATCGTCAACCAATGTGTCCAACTCAACCACAGTGATATCAGTCTTGAGTTCTGAACGTAGTGTACGAGCTAGTCCATGTATTATGGCTGAGTCGGGGCTTGTGCAAGAGGTCTGGGAGTGGGGCGTGACCCAGATGATTGGCTTCTTGTGTCCGGACAGAAGCTCGATGAGCGGGGCGAATTGCCCTTCGGTGATGTTGTAGAGGTATGGTTTGATTATGTCCCAGAAGAAAACCAGAGCATCATCGGCCTGGATGTCCTTGGTGCTAGAGCATGTTCGGGTCGGAATTGACGATGACTCAAGAGCGGATCTGAAATGATCGACAAGCTGATGCGGCTGTTCAGGCGAAACGATGCAAATGTTGTCAGAGAAAACAGGCACAGGCAACTTCAGAATCAGCGTAGCAGCGGTAAGAGCTTTGTCTTCCATGTTGTTCATGTCGAAGCCACTCTCTTTACAAGCCAGTAAAAGACTCTCGGGTACTTTGCCTTCATCTACGTAGCATGATTAGTCTCTACCTGCCAGATCATCGGGAGGAAATAACGAACGTCTTGGGGCATCCAGAAGGACTAATAGTCCTGAAGGACGTAAGAGATCCTTGAAGCGACTGAGAGAAGTCTTCGCATCTTCGATCACATTGAAGGACTACCACAATCAGTATTCAAATCTTCGGTTCTTCAGTATGCACGTACAGAGGTGCTTATGACAATATCGTAGGAACCAGACTCGAGATTCAAAGGCTTTTCATCATTAAAAGGGTCCAGGCATCCGAGTTCAAGGCCTTCTATGTCTGAAAGAGCCTCATCGGCTTCTCCCAATGTGGTGGAGCTCAGTGTTGCGTACGTGTACTTGGAGAAGTACTGCCTTCCTTTCTCCGGTCGCAAGTGCTCAAGGAGAATCCTGGTTGTCGTGTCTGACCCAGTGCCTACTTCCAACACCCGCAGCTGGGGGTTGGTAAGCTTGAGAATGTCAATTGCATTTGCAAGAGAATCTTGACCTTGTAGCTCATGAAAGGGGTAGAAGTTTGCATGTGCATTCCAACGAGCGTGACTGAGTCTAGAGGCAGCTCATCAGTACCAGCTTGTGTAGCAATCTGACTTCCTTGAACGCCACTCATGCTCATGACTTCTTTGCCGTTATCCGTGTATGCGAGCAATGATCCGGAGAGCTCACCAAGTAGCGAAGAGTTTGATGTTGCTGTAGCCCAAAAGTTCCCGGTAGCTCTTGAGATGAAGATCTCCTTGACTGAACTGGGCATAGAGACATATTTGACCTTCCGATGCTGACTATGACAGCCAGCTGTGACAAGCGTCTGAAAACATTGATCAAGTGCAGTGGGATGGATGAGATAGTCCGATGGGTCGTCCATGGGATGCACACAAGCAGTTGCCTCTCTGGAATACGGGCTCACACTGATGTTGTCAAGACCCCTGAAGGTAGGACCGTACGTGAAGCCGCGGTCCTGAACAGTAGTGTACCAGTATTGAGGAGAAAGAAGACGTGGGAACTCCTTCTTCTTGATACCCTGTCTAGGACGGAGAGGGAATGGTGCGGCACTGACTTCAGCACTGCAGTGCTCAGTCCAGACATCGTTCTTCCAAGAAGTGATCTGAACGTGGAAAGAAGACTCATCGATACGTCGGAGTCTAGTGTGAATCTCTGCCGGGTTTCCAGGCTCCAGGTGTAAGGCTGAAGTGACTGAGAAGTCTTTTGCCGAGAATGCTTCCAAAACGCCGCCAGTGACTGGACGCAGAGCTTCCTCCGCGATGGACAAATATGCTGCGAAGGGGAAGATAATCTGACCGTTGATCATGTGGTCTGCTAGCCAGGGAAGATCCTCGACTTGCAATACCTTGCGCCACGTTGGTTCCAAGGCGCTGGTCTCGAAGTTCTGTCGACCTAGAAGATCGTGCATGGGGAATTGACAGTCTCTGTAGGCCTTGAAAATGCGATGCTCCTCTTGGAAAGACTCATCATGGGCCCATGTATACGTGGGCGCGTCTGTGAGAGGCTTGCCTGGGGGCGTGACAGCCCGGTGGTCGAAGGACACATTCTCGCAGAACAGCCTGCCAGCCGCTCTTTGCATGTTCTCGTTTCCGTCACTTTGATGTTCCAATGTTGGTACATAAGAAGTGTTGATGTTTGGAAAACCGTCGAGGGTCTGCTTGATGGGGCCTTTCAAAGCTGGGCGAGCGCCAACCTCAATGAGCACCGGGTTCGTTGCTTGGCCATATGTTCGTAGGAGACGCCTTAAAGACCCATTGAAGCGAACAGGTTGGACGAGACTTTGGTGCCAGTAGGCAGCATCCAATGCTCCGGAATCCGTCACGTTCTTCTGTGACACTTGAGAAAAAGGGGACCTCTGGCGCCTTGGACTTGATGAATGGGCGTATAGCCTCTTCATACCCCTTGCCATAGACCTCCATGTGTGCTGTAGTTCATTTAGTATCGTCACAGGTTTTGGTGCATCGGAATGGGTACTTACGAGAGTGATAGGCACGATCAACCGTGAGTTGTCTAGCAAAGACGCCATCTGCTTTGGCCTTAGCCACAGCACTCTCAATGGCGGCAATATCGCCTGAGATTGTTGTGCTGTTTTGGCTGTTCTCGCTGGCAACAAAAGCCCCTGATTCCAAGTACTTGCCGAGACCAATGGCTGTCATGGTTCCCTGCCGCGCTGTGCCCATGGACTTAGGGATATAGCCTCGAAAGTATGCGACCACAATCGCTTCGTCCGCAGTCAGAGCACCAGCCGCAAATGCACCTGCAATCTCACCGCTCGAGCGACCGCAGACTGCATCAGGCCGAATGGACCAGCTTCGTAGTATTTCCGTGATCCCAATTTGGATGGCAGTACTGCAGGGCAAAGAAAACTCGGACTCCATCAAGCGGCTTTCACCTTCCGCCTTGGAGAGCTCATCTAATTGCGTCAGTCAAGAAACAGGATCTGGATGATTCAACAAGTACTCACGTTCAATCTTCCACGATGGTGCCTGAGGCAACCGGCTAAATGCTACGTCCAGCCGCCGAATGCATTGCAGGAAAATCGAGTTCGACTCGATCAGTGCTTTTCCCATCGTCGGCCACTGAGCTCCTTGACCATTGAAAACAAATACGGCTCTTCTTGCTTTCGTGTTTGTATTTGATCCTAGAGATTCAGATTCCGTGAACTGTGGTCCATCGCTGCCATCATGGGCAATCAGAAACGACCGGTAGTTGAGGTAACTTCGTCGACAACCAAGCGTGTAAGCGAGGTCAGTAAGATTAGCAAGTCTTTCAGATGCATGCTGTTTGTAGGCTTCTTCAAGCATATGAAGAGATTGAGGGTTCGACGCTGAGAAGAGCAACAGATGGGAACCCTTTCTTGAGGAGGTCAGAGCTGACCTACACACATTATTCCCTTCGTATGCTTCCAGAATAGCCTGGTTCGGTTAGCAGCACGTCTGAATTTGATCGTTCCAGATACTCACGTGTGCGTTGGTACCTCCGATTCCGAAGGCATTGACACTGACTCTCTTACGGCGATCTGAGGGGAATGGTTGAGACTCTGTGGGAACCTTGATTCTTCCATCGGCCCATGGAACTGTGGAATTGTTAATGGTTGTAGCTCATAACATACAGGGAATGACTTGCGGAAAGACGAGGTGAAGGCGATCCAGGCTCTCCTGGCTCTTCGCGACGGTGTGCAGTCGATTGGGATGGTGATACCGGTCTTCGCGTCCATGTTGGCTTTCATCACGTATTCAACGACTGGGAACCATCCGCTGACGCCAGCCCCGATATTTTCTTCCCTCGCACTATTCAACCAGATGCGTTTCCCCTTGAGCATCTTTCCCGTGGCGGTCGGTCAGGTTATTGATGCGCTTGCCTCCGTGATGAGAGTGCAAGAGTTCCTTCTGGCTGAAGAGGCAAGCGAAGACGCAATCCAGGATCATGGCAATGATAACGCCATTGTCGTCAGGGACGCTACATTCACCTGGGAACAAACGCGATCCAGGCAGTCAAGTGACGGCTCAGTCATAGATGAGAAGCGGGTCGAAAGTCCCAACACATCAATGAGCCAAGACACCTTCCAAATACCCGAGCTCAACCTCACCGTCGGCCGCTCGGAATTGGTCGCCGTCATCGGCAACGTCGGCTCAGGCAAAAGCTCTCTTTTGGCTGCCCTCGCTGGTGAGATGCGCAAGACGACAGGCACAGTTATGTTTGGAGCTACGAGAGCGTTTTGCCCACAGAATGCATGGATACAGAATGCTACCGTCAGAGAAAACATCATCTTCGGGAGGGATTTCGACTGCAGCTTATACGATAGAGTCACGCAAGCTTGCGCGCTGCTCCCGGATTTCAAAATGCTTCCGAACGGTGACGATACCGAGATCGGTGAACGAGGTATCACGGTTTCAGGGGGGCAAAAGCAGCGCATCAACATCGCGCGCGCCATCTACTTCAACGCAGACATCATCCTCATGGACGATCCTCTATCTGCTGTTGACGCCGAAGTCGGCCGTCATGTCATGGAAGAGGCTATTTGCGGGCTACTCGCCAACAAGTGCCGAATTCTAGCGACACATTCTTTGCATGTGCTGCACAAATGTGACAGAATCATCTGGCTGGACGGAGGGAGAGTAAAGGCCGACGGGACCTATCACGACTTGATGGACCACAATGGCGAGTTCGCTGAGCTCATGACCCTCGCCGCTAACACGGATGATAAGTCAAAGAATGCCGATGGCGAAGACCTCTCTGGCCATGTGGAGAAAGAAGTTAACCTGCAGACGCCGGAGAAGACGGCAACTTCCAAGTCGACCACTTCTCAGATTGCTCTGATGCAGGCTGAGGAGCGCGCCGTAGAGGCCGTGTCTTGGGATGTTTACGTCGGATACCTCAGGGCAGCAGGCTCTCTCATGATCGCCCCTCTGGTCATCTTCTTACTCACCATCGCGCAAGTTGCGTATATAGCCACGGGACTGTGGCTTTCGTGGTGGACAGCTGGTCAATTTCCTCTCACTCTGAGTGGCTGGGTATGTTTCTCACATCCCGCTCCTGATGTTTTGCTGTAACTGACACACTTTGAGAGCTAGGCACATACGCAGGGCTCGGATTCGCCCAAGCGATATCAATCTTCGCCTTCTTCGTATGTGTCTCCATCTTCGGTACCAAGGCAAGCCGGCACATGTTCCAAATGGCAATGAGCCGAGTGCTGCGAGCGCCAATGGCCTTCTTCGACACCACCCCTCTGGGGAGGATCACCAACCGCTTCTCCAAGGATGTCGACGTGATGGATAACAAACTGACCGACTCTCTCCGGATGTATCTCATGACCATTGGGAACATCATCGCCGTCTTCGCACTGATCATTGCATACTTTCACATCTTCGTAGCTGCCCTGGTACCCCTGGTCCTCATTTACCTGTTCGCCACTTCATATTACAATTATTCAGCTCGCGAAATCAAGCGACACGAAGCTATCCAACGGTCCAACGTGTTAGCCAAAGTCAGCGAGGCCATCTCCGGCCATTCGACGATTCGCGCGTACGGTGTGCAGGGTCACTTTGTGAATACAATCCGGCGGGCCATTGACGATTTCGACGGGGCGTACTTCCTGACCTTTGCCAACCAGTGCTGGCTCGGTCTCCGGCTCGATGCAATCGGTCTGATCTTGATCTTTGTCATTGGGCTTCTCATTGTGACGTCTCGCTTCAGCGTTCATCCCAGCATCGGCGGTTTAGTTCTGTCATATATGCTGTCGATTATCAATATCTGCAGCTTCGCAGTGCGGCAAATGGCAGAGGTTCAGAACGACATGAACAGCACGGAGAGAGTGTATTATTACGGACACCGTCTCGCGGAAGAACCCCCCGCGCATCTCGGGCAGCTGCCAACTGACTGGCCACATGCCGGAGGGATTGTCTTCAATAACGTCCAACTTCGTTACCGCCCGAGACTCCCACTGGTTCTGAAAGGTGTTAGCTTGCAGGTGAAAGGTGGTGAAAGAGTCGGCATCATCGGGCGCACGGGGTCTGGAAAATCAACCATCATTCAAGCGCTGTTCCGCATCGTCAACCTGTCAAGCGGCTCGATTTCGATAGACGGCGTCGACATCAGCCAGATCGGCCTTGCGGATCTTTGAGCTCAGCTCGCCATCATCCCGCAGGACCCGACCCTGTTCTAGGGCACCGTCAGATCTAACCTAGACCCATTCGACAAACACAGTGACCTGGACCTGTGGTCGGCGCTGCGGAAGTCAGGTCTGGTGGACGAGACGGGCGCGAACAACATCACCCTCGACAGCCCCGTCGACGAGGAAGGCCTCAATTTCTCCCTGGGCCAGCGGCAGCTTATGGCTTTGGCCCGGGCGCTCGTGAAGGACTCCAAGATCATCGTGTGCGACGAGGCGACGAGCTCGGTGGACTTTGCCACGGACGAGAACCCTGGGTAACTTGAAGGGAAAGACCTTCCTCTGCATTGCGCACCGGTTGCGAACGATTATCGGGTATGACAGGATCTGTGTCATGGACCAGGGCCACGTGGCTGAGCTGGACTCTCCCATCAACCTGTACGATCGGGGGGCATCTTCAGGGACATGTGTGAGAAGAGTGGCATTGGCAGAGGCGACATCCTGAATCGGGGGTAAGGTGGTGGAATTGCTTTTTTGACAACTTCTTTGAATATATTTTTGATCTGCCGAATAAATGCAAAGCCGTTTCTATGAGAAACTATGTCAACCTAGTAAACTTATGAGACCTGTGCACAAGTCCGCCATAGAGAACCCCATGAAGTCCGCTGCAACCCCACAAACTCCGCAAACAACTTGCTCATCCCGAGAACGATGCCTTCGTTAGTGATCGTATTCGTGTTCAAGCGGAATCATTTGCGGCAGCAATTGAGAGCGCATCTGCCGAAACACCAAATCCAAATTATAGATTCAGGAGTCTTACAAACTTGTTTGAATGGACCGGACGAAGGCCGGACGGGCTGCTCTTACAGAAACAACGGATCAAAATATAAAGCAAATAGACAGTAGTGAAAATGCTCATCAATCTCGACTCAGAATTACTCTCAGACAACGTTGAAAGATACTGTTGACACGATGGCGAAGACTTCAGTTGCACTTGTTGGAGCGACCGGCGAGACCGGGCACTTCATCATCGACGCCCTCCTCGAATCCGATGCCTTCGTAAGTCTTACCCAAGTAACTCCTTCGCTTACCATGAAAAGAATACTCACGGCCTTCAGGAAATCACCGCCATCGCTCGTCCCTCCTCAGTGACCAACCAAAAGTACACCAACCTCCGCTCCCGCGGCGTCAAGGTCGTCCCCGTAGAACTCACCGGCTCTGAAGATGCACTCGTCGAAGCCCTCACCAACATCGACGTCGTCATCTCGACAGTCTCAGTCGCCTCCTTCAAGGACCAGATTCCGCTCGCTAAAGCCGCCAAAAAGGCCGGCGTGAGGCGTTTCGTGCCCAGCGAGTTTGCGATGGTGATCCCGCCCAAGGGTGTCCACGACCTGCAGGATATGGTACGTCAAATTCCCCTTCTTTAAGGCCTGATCCGCGCTATCCCTAAGTCCAAATGCTGAATTCCTCAAAGAAAACGGATGTCCTCAACGAGATCAAGCGCCTGCATCTCCCGTGGACCGTCATCAACGTAGGCTGGTGGTACGCCGGCTTCCTGCCCCGCCTCGCCTCCGGCCGGACCGACTACATACGCCCCGCGGCCCTGTTCCCGGAGCAAAACTTCGTCCCGGGCGACGGGGAAGCCGTCTGCTCCATGATCGACTCGCGCGACGTCGGCCGTTACGTGGCGCGCATCATTCAGGATCCCAGAACGCTGAACAAGCAGGTCTTGGCAAGCAACTTTGCGCCAAAGCTGAACGAGCTGTATAGCTTGATGGAAGAGATCTCGGGCGAGAAGATTGAAAGGACCTATGTGAGTCAACCCCTTTTTCCAGTGTACGCCTACTACCTCATGATTGACATGTGTTCCAGCTGTCTGCAAAGGCTATTGAAGGTCAGATTCAGCAGAGCAGAGAGAAGATTGCGGCCGGCCAGACGGATTACATGACGCAGGTGGGATTGATGATGTCGCAGTACCAATACTCTGCGGGAATTCGACAAGACAACACGCCCGAATATGCCGAATACTTGGGATACTTGCTTACGACGGACTTGTATCCGGATTTCAAGCAGATGACGTACCGGGAGTTCTTCCAGGAGGTCCTCGACGGCAAGGCAAGAGCAGCCTACAGCGAGTGAGCTCAAGGAGACAGGTAGCATGTAGTTATCTCCACATTGCAATCAGAAGGATTTGCAAGCCTTTCGGGCTTGAGCTATCTGCATACTCTTCTGCCCAGCCAAGGCTGAAACGGGATATCCCTAATCCAATAACACCAGCTCATGCCCCCTCGCGTCGTCCCATCATACCTTCATATCCATCATATCGACATCTCGTCATAAAACCAATTCATGTTGCGCTCCTCTTGGGAGGTGGGAGAACCAGTTCATCCCGCCCCATAACCTCGATAGTCCGCTCCTTTCCCTTCCAAAGATACCTCACGTGAAGCGCCTTTCGCCTCAGTGGCGCCGGATCCCAGAATCCCAACATCGACCCTTTCCTCACACCCGCCGGGATCTTCAGCTTGCCGTCCTCAACCAACGCCGCGACCGCCAACGTCACGTCCGCAACCTCCTCCAGGGCCCAGTCCGCGCCTTCTTTGACTCCAAACTTGGCGCTCAGGATCACAAGCCCGCGCCGCTTCCGCTCGGCGTGCTGCCGAGCCTCCACGGGCCCAGCAAGCAGCGCCGCAATATCGTCCGCTGCGGCGCGTTTGCGATTTATGTACGCCTGCAGATCGATCTCCATCGGCGGCGCGCGCTTGCGCTTCGCGAGGAAGTGTCTGGCCGCGAACGCGACGAGGGGCACGGCGCTGGCGTAGAAGAAGACGGCGGGGCTGTACTCTGCGCGCGGCGAGAGGAGGAGGGGGATGCTCAGCCGCTGGCTGAGGCGCGACCAGTACAGCGACAAGTGCAGGCTGTGTAGACTGACGCCGAACTCGAGGCCGAGTTTGGAGAAGCGGCCGACGTTCCAGAGGTTGCGGACGGCGAGGTAGCGGTCCAGGAGCGTGTTGGAGCACAGTTCCACTTCGAGCCGCGTGGGTTTCGAGCCGGGGAGGGGCAGGTCGCGGCCGTAGCGGAGATACGCCGCTGCAGCGGTGGCCGTGAGAGACGTCGAGACGGTCCAGGAGGCGTCGTTGTTGGTGCTGTTGTTTTCGTAGTCCAGCCCGCGGATGCCGCACTCGCCCCTGGGGGAATCTTCGTGACCTGCCGAGGGCACCCGCTCGGGAGAGGTCGTGTATCCCACCTCGAAGCTCGCGGAGGTCTTCATGGGGAACTCGGTGAGCAGCTGGGTCTTGCTGACCTGCGAGAAGTCGGCGAGGAACTTGATCGTCTCGCCCGGCCACATGCTCCAGTCGCCGCTGTCGGCGAAGGCGTAGGCCGTCCCGGCGCCGAGCCAGCGGTGCACGCCGACCGCGATGCGCGGCGGCTCGCGGTACCACGGCCTCCCCGTGCGCAGGCTGCCTTCGAGAACGACTGGGTTCGTGCTGTTCGGGAGATGGATGGGGTGGGATACCCGCGCTGTTAGTGATGATTCTGGGAGAGCCTCACTCTCCACTTCAACTGTAGTTTTTGCTATATGGTCTTCATCCGTTCGGTGGATGATATCCTGGTGGAACTTGAAGCTGATCATGGGACATGGTCGCTGCTCTGCCAGTTGGATGATACGCTTCCGAGGGATCGTCAGTGGCAGCAGAGGCTGGTAACGATCTGCCAACAACGGTAGCGGAACTCGATAAATCTCTTCGACGATGCCATACACAGACCCCGTCAGAGTCAGCTGTGGCGGAGGCAGATACACCATTGACTCCCTCGCTTGCCCAACCACCTTCTCCTCATTGACCGCGATAGACGGCACTTTTTTCGACACGGCCAATCCACACTGACCAAAATTAAACATCGACCCATCCAGCAGACGCCCCCAGGCCGGCAACCCCACGGTGACGGAGTGGCTCAACGTAAAGTCCAGCGGCGTCAGCGCGGAACTCTGCCTCACGGCCTTGGACACGTCGAACCGGATCCCCAGGTCCGACGACGTCTGGACCACGTCCGCCGCCCTCTGCCGCAGCTGCTCCTTCAGCGACAGGTCGTACGCGTACCGGTAGTCCTCGTCGACAGGGAACTCGGGCACGTCGTGCGTCAGATCGCGGAGCTGGCTCGCGTCGTACAGCGCCCGCCGGTGCGGGTCGATCAGCGTCTCGAAGCCCCGCTGCACCTGGCTGAACCACGGCTGCGCGATCGCGTGCAGGTTCTCCGGCAGCCCGTCCTTGTGCAGATACAGCTGCAGGCGGTGGTAGGCCTTGCGCACCTGGTCCGGGGTGAGCGTCGGGTCCTTGGGCAGACACAGCAGGTCGTAGTAGTCGCCCTCGACGCCGTCGGCCTCCTGCTGCAGCGCCGCGAGATCGCCGACGGTGACGGTGCTGTCGTCGCCGCCGCCGACGTCGTCCATCATCTCGGAGGCGAGGGTCATGCGCTCGAGGTAGGAGGAGGCGTCGTCGTCGCCGAACTCGTACTCGCGGCGGGTGGCGGCGAACTGCTCGTTGAGGGAGAAGCGCGACGCCGTGGAGCGCAGGCTGAGGTTGCTGTGGTTCGCGGGCGGGTGGAGGTAGGTGTAGTCTTCTCCCCAGACGGCGGAGGATCGGGCGGAGGAGTTGCGCGAGGGCCCCGCGCCGCCGCGGGTTCGGAGGACCCGGAGGCTGCCGGGGCGGCTGGAGGAGTCAGCCATTCCTTTTTTGCGGTGTTTTTGGCGGAAATTATTACGGAGGCGGAGGGGGGAATTGCGGCGGCGGCGGGGTTGAGCTGAGCGAAAACGACAACGACAAAGGAGAGTGACGAGAAGGTGGAAGAGGGGGGAGCAAGAGGAAGATGGGCGCGAAGCGGTCGGAGGAAGAGGAGGAGGGCTGGTGATATTACTCACACTTCTCTCGGCCGACCCTCTTGTTTACATTGTCGGGGAACAACAGTTCGTTCGTTCGTGGTCACGGCCGTCAAGCTGGGCGGAGATCAGGGGGGTAATTGGTGCTAATCACACGGCGCACAGGGGTCCATCCCGGGCACGGCGTCATGTTCTGCTGTCGTTTCTTAGGTCGCCCAACGTCGGTTTTGGGCGGTTCTCGAGGTTGTTCGTCCGGGTGGTGACAAGGGTATCCCCGAAATCATACTTCGGTGGAAGCAACTTATTGATCATTGTCTGTAGATTACCTAATCGGCGCTGAGATGGAGGGCCGTCAGCTGCTAGTTATCGAGATCTACTGGCAATCAACTGTTGATGAGCTCAAGAGTGAGATCTCGTTCAATTGAATGACATGGCATTTCCCCATGAGCTTTCTAAATTCAGATATTGTGGCAATAATATGACCATTCACTCGCTGTTGTTGTAAGGGAGCGGATGTGATGCGACGGCCCCACTGCGCCGGCAAAAGAGCCGGAGGTTGGGTTTACTGCCGCCGCCTGACTTCACAGGTACTTTCAGCCATCTTCAATCACTTACCCGGTCTCAATGACATTCCCGGAATAGACTTGGGAAATATTTCCACACCCAATGAGATGCATGTTCCAGCGAATATTCCAACTTCAACGTCCACAAAATGGGAGACAAGCTTAATGATCCTAGGTGAACATCCAATGCCTAACGCGTTAGCACCAACCCCCAAAAGTGTCCGTTCATCAGCCCTACAACCCTCACTCCCATTCCCAAAATCTCCCGACTAGAAGCCCCCACCACCAAGCTCATCATGAACACACTCCCACAATGTCAACTCTCTTCTTGACCCCGCGGGACCGCTACCCCTCCGACTCCAAAGCTCCGCAGGCCTGTGGCAGCTGCAAACGACAAAAGCGCAAATGCGACAAGGCGTTGCCGGCCTGCGGGCTGTGCACCCGCATGGAGCGCCGCTGCGACTACGTCGAGTCCGCCCTGGCAGCCCCCACGGCTGACGACTTTGCGGCGCTGCAGCAGAGACTCGCCGAACTCGAGGGCCGCATCAATGACAACGGCGGCGGGTCATCCGGTGTGGCTGGCGGAGTGACCAGCAGCTCCGGGCCGAGTCCCGGGTCGGACCCCTCCGCCTCGGGACCGAGCATCAACAACGACTCGTCGGCATACCCTGCCGTTGAGCCGCTCTGGGAACAACAGACAGCCTCCCAATTCCCGCCAGACGTCTTCCTAGACATGGCAACATACGAATGGCTAAACCAGCCAGTCCCAAAACCCTTCATAGAAGTCCCTGCTGTGCGTGCACCTCTACCCCCTGCGCCCCTATTTCTCTAACACCATCCCAGGAAGTCCTCCAACACCTGGGCGACGGCACGTCCGTCCAGTCCTCCATCGCAACATACTTCGCCACAATCCACCCCTGGCTCCCCATCGTCTCCAAGAAGCGCATGAACATGGGCGTCGCCCTCAGCCAAGGAGGGCCCGACCTCGCCATGCTCTTCCTCGCCATGAAGCTCATGACAACGCACCCCGAGCCAGACAGCAATATGCCCGCCGCCCGGATGCCGCTCTACCGTGCCGCCAAGCGCTTCATGTCATTGCTGGAGAACGGCGGCGCAACCTCGCTCATGGCCCTGCAGTCCATGCTGCTGATCGCCCACTTTGAGTACGCGCACGGGATATACCCCGCCGCGTGGATCACCGCGGGCTCGTGTGTGCGGTACGCTGACTTTCTTGGCCTGCCGACCTTTCAAGAGGGGAACCTACTCCTCAGCTCACCGGTATGAGTTTTCATCACTACAAACATGTGTATCCCAGCACTAATGTCACCGTAGACGACCTGGACCGAGCTGGAAGAACGCAAGCGGACGTGGTGGGCGATCCTCATCCTCGACCGCTTCATCTGCATCGGCAACAAGAAGCGCTACCTCTCGCCGGACCCCGCCGAAAACGAGACCCTCCCCGCCGACGATGAGGCTTGGGTAAGACCTCACTTTCCCTTTGACCTAATCCCTACGTACTGACTGCCACCCCAGGACCAAGGCCGCGTCGACCGCGCAGTCCACCACACAATCTCCTCCCCGGCCCCCTCCCCGCCGACATCCCCCTTCCCAACCCTCTGCCGCTGCGCCCTCCTCACCGCAAAAGTCCTCACCCACGTCCGCAGCCGCGAGCCCCCCATCCCCGACGCCGCATCCCTCTCCGAAGCCCTGACCACGGCCCTCGCCGCCCTGCCCTCAGACCTGCCCTACCTCGCGCCCCGCTGCGTCCTCCTCTCGAGCGCCATCCTCCTCTACGACTTCTACTGCTGCCCGGCCACCCCAGCCGGCCGCATCCGCACCCCGGACGAGACGACGCAGCAGATCCGCGCCGTCGAGGGCATCCGCCGGCTGAGCGGCGACATCGCCGACCTGGCGCGCGAGCTGCTGCTCCTCGTGGCGTCGATCGAGGATGAGAAGAAGGGCGACAGTACGGACATTGGTGTGATCAGTCCGCTGGCGCTGGACGCGCTGTACGGCGCGGCGAATACCCTCGCGTGGCTGGTGCGCGAGGAGGGCTCCACCGAGTGCGAGGAGGCCGTGGCCGTCATCAAGCAGTGTCTGGTAAAGCTCGGGGGCAGGTGGAAGTTGGCGCAAGAGTACTTGCGCATGTTGGAGGAACAGGCGTTTGCGTACACGATGCAAGACCAGGGCCATTCGACGATACGTATCAGATGATCAGACATTTGGCTGGATTTAGGCTTATATCTGTACATGTACAACTATATAATGGTGCTCCGTTGATGGCCTATGGACTCTTAATTCAAGACAGGCTTCCACCCGTTCCTCCTCACAAACCCAACAACTCCCTCGTCCTTCAAAACCTCACTCCCAAGCCGCCCCGTCACAACGCTCCTCTCAACTTCAACCCCTCTGACGTAAAAAGGATATCTCAACCTCCCCTCATCATCAACCTCCTCGTCATCATGCTTCCTCACCCACTTCCCCCGTCTCTTCACAAACCCGCTCGCCGCCCGGTCAAGCGACAAATACCACCTCCTCTGATACACGCTGCCCACGCTGTTCTCAGCCCCCTGATACGCATTCGTCATCCTCACCCCGTCGTCCTCCAGCTCCCTCAGTTCCCTCTCGACGCCCGTCAAACCCTTCTCCCCGTCCCCGTCTCCGCCCACATGGTCCGGCACAACACCGCCAGCATCTTCATCCTCATCCTCCCCTTCAGAACTGGTCTCAACCACAACCTTCCCCCTCCCCGGCCCGCCCCTCCGCC